>JARVGP010000199.1:0-35905 GCA_029876185.1 Mansonella ozzardi
ACAATCAAAAGGACGCCGTTAACGTTAGCAGATGTTTTGTATAATACGTTATCGAGCTCAATAGAAACAATCGAATGGTTGGACAGCGACCAAATTATGCTTAAAATGACTGATTCAATCCGAATAGTCAACACTTCTTTATTCCCGAACATTTCCAGTTTTTATATCAAGGATGACATCCTAGTTAGTAACAATGATATTTGAGATCCATGATCTTTCATCGATGAGATTGATTTCAAAGCATTGCACATTTATTATCAGAAACAAATATAAATTTTATTGAAAATTTTTTGAAATTTTAATTCAAAGTATTTAAGGCCGATTATTATTTGTTTTTTAAGATTTAATAATTAATGAACTTTTAAATTTTGCTAAATTTGTTGAAATTATTTGACTAAAAGTACGCTTTTTGTCAGATTAAAGAAGGACATATTAATCAACTTCTTTTCTCATATGATTCTTCCTACATCGCTTTCTCATATGACAATAATACGGTTAGTTTTGATCTTTTTTTTAAGGCTTTAAGCAATCAAAAATAATTTCAACTAATTAAAAATTGTCAAAGTAATTATCAAATCTTAACTTTCAATGTCACTAAGCATTTAATAGCAAGTGTGACATTTGGACTTTACTGGAAATCGTAGTAATATATCTTTTGTTTGAAATTTATAAATTATTTCAGAGTGGTAATGCTATGACTTATCTAATTTATTCTATGAAGTCACAGTAAGTCTTTTTTAAATTCTTTCATATACAACTAAATATTTTAATTTATTTCTTGGAAAAAATTTTGATCAATTTTTTTTCTATCTATTTTGCTGTACAAATTTTCAGCTTTTCGTTTTTGTTCATTGCAGAACATTTGCACCGGTTGGACCGGAGGGAAGGGGTAATGAGTTATTGCAACTATTTGTTTGGAATCCAAAGTCGAATGATTATGTAAGTTTTACAAGTGATTGTTTTAATTACTTCTCGGCGAGATATCGATTTTAAGGAGTAAAAGATCAAGAAATATTAGTGAATTATTCTAGATTTTTACGTAGTGGTGGTGTAATGATATCACAGTTCCACACTGATTGATGTAAATATACAAAAGTAAGAGACCGACAAAACTTCCTAAAAATTTCTGAAATGTTTCAATCTAGAAGATACTCATTCACTTCTGAATGATCCCCTTGCCTACGGCATACGTTAACAAAAAAAGCAACTAACTTTCCGAAGGATGCTATGAAAAAACGGCTTTGTTCTACTGATCCAGAAGAATTCTACAAGACTTTGTACATAATACATTTTGAAAATATTTCGACTTAAAATTTTATTTTTGAAAGAAATTTTTTTAACAAAATAATGGATTTGCAGGTCTTCGTATACCAGAATGATATTTATTATAGTGATGGGCTTGATGGTAATCAAATATACCGGATTACCCGAGATAATGATACACTGGTGTATAACGGCATCATGGACTGGATTTATGAAGAAGAAATATTTAATAGTAATGCAGTAAGTAAATATATTCAATTTGATGAGAAATGATCAATGACGCTATTCTTGGATTAATAAAAATTATCCGCACTAATATAAAGTTTTTTTAAGGGTATGTGGTGGTCAAAATCAGGACAGTATTTAGCTTTCATAAGGATCGATGATCGTAGAGTTCCATTAATAGAGTATCCATCATTCCGGCAACAACAATATCCAGAAATGATCAAAATACCTTATCCAAAAATGGGTGTCAAACACTTACCTGAAATTACTGTCAATATTTGGGATAAAGAAAAAAAAATATCTCGAGAAATGGACATTACTCTACCTAAAAGGTTATTTCTGATAATATCAAAAAAATATTTTCATGAAAATATATGCTCTAGTGAAAAGAAACGAGTATATTTAGATTCAGCAATTTAAATGTAATAGAATTAAAAAGTTTATAAAACTGCTTTTCAGTTTATCAACTTACTTATTCTCAGTTTCCTGGATATCGCTTTATAGTGAAGATCTTTTAATAGCTGTATTTGCTAACAGATATCAAAATGTCACATCAATTACAGTTTGCACTTTTAATTCCAAGAAATGTGTCATGGTAGGTCAATTTTATTGAATTAACAAATCATTAATAGAACATTTTATGATATCCAAACTTTTTACTGATTATCATATTAGTGGATCAGTATACAATTTCCTTGAAATATGACCACATGAATGATATCTTTAACTGATATTTGAAGATATAATTTGTCGTCTTGCTAACCATAAATCCCTTTTACCTGTAGAAATTATATCTGTGAAATACTACGCTTTCTAATTCATAATGCAAAATTTCTGATTTAATTTATTTTTTTAGGAAAATAACTTATATTCTATGAATTTTTAGAATTTCAACCAATATTACACTATTGCTGGACATAAATTGTGGGCTGAACCGGAAAATTTTCGTATCCGACATTTTTCTAATGATTCATACTTTATCACATTACCTGGACGTACGGCATCCGGTGAAGTATTCACGCAAGTTGCACGAGTGTCCGTACCTGTAAGTTTTGCATAGGTTTTTTTTTTTTTTTTTTTTTAGCAATATCTTTTGTTTATAGAAAAATTACACAAATGGGCGAGTGACATTTCTCACTTGGAATGATTATGATGTCACATCGATCATTGGTTACGATTGGAAGACAAAACTCGTGTAAGTGTATCCTTTTGAATAAATTGTTCGTGGGTGGTTTTAGTGAATTTTTGTTGATTCCTTTTAATTAATTAAAAACAAGGTTAAGTAATTTAATTATAAATATTTAAGGGAAAAATTCTCTAAATGATTCCGTCGGCATAGATCAACGCTAAAATGACCCTTTAAGCTGGATTAAGCTCTCTTCTGATTCATCATCTGCTTGTTGAATTACGTTTCTTATCTAGTGCGCCCATCATATTTATCATATTTTGATAAATCTGTCACCTTTTAAGGTACTTCATAGCTGCATCTCCATTGCCATCGCAAAGGCATATGTATATGACTTCATATTATGTGGTAAATAAATTTCATTTTTATTTGTTTGAAATAAAAGATTTTTACCTTTAACAAATGAATGAAAACCCGTAGAAAATCAACTTTGAAATTTGGATTGAAAATTTGATTATCGGCAAATGTGTAAGTTTAGAGCAGAAAATTTGATTTCAGGGCAGGAATAATAATTCAGTAAAATGTGTGACATGCGGTATTGCGCCAGATTGCACATTCCAGGATGTGATATTTTCAAACGATTTAGATAAATATATCCTGAATTGCCGCGGTCCGAGCATACCTCGAGCATATTTGTCATCTCTTTCCTCCAACAACTCTCTTAGTAATTTTTCCAAATAGCAATTATACAATAATCTTTCCTTACTTCACTTTTTGATTTTTTGATAATTAAATGAAAAATTGTTAAGAAAAAAACTTCACGATTATTGCTGTGAGATTTTATCATACCATTTTAGTAATACTATGAAAAAATCACTTACTGGAAATTTGTTCCTTCGAATAAATTCAAACTGCAAATCAGAGCTTGCACCACTACTTTAGAAAAGCAACCACACGTGATATTACTGCTTATGGTCGAATACTTTGAAGTTAAAGTCATGTCTAATATTATTTTGAAGTTAAAGTCATTTATGTTACTTTGTAGTTGAAGAATTGACAGAATGGAAGAATCAGGAACGAAAGTACAGAGAAAAAGCTCTTGCTACAACGCGATGTGAAAATATCACTTTGCATAATGGATACAGTAAGTGCTACATTTTCTCATTTTAAATTATTTTACGAGACATCAAACGAATCCGGCAAACTCTTCGCTTTGTACTGATCATATTAAAGGAGTCCGATCTAGCCGGACATGGAATAAGGTTGTGCTGAATGTGTTGAAAATGCATGAATACCTTAATATTAAGTAACATTGCAGAAGCAATCGTAAAGATGCTATTACCGCCAGGTTTCAATCAAACAGCTGCCGAAATCAAATATCCAGTTGTTATTTCTGTGTAAAGTTTAATTTGCTTTCATTCGATTTAATTCCCTTACTGATTTCTGAAAACTTGCATTAAGAATTATATTTCAATTTTTGAAAATTTTTAATTGTATTTTCTCAGTTTTTTTGTAGATATACTGGACCAGGTTCACAGAAGGTTACGGAAGAGATGATTCCAAACACACTGGATATGTTCCTAGCATCCAGTGCGAAGTATATTGTCATTTATATTGATGGTCGTGGGTCCGGAATGAGGGGCTGGAAATATAAGGAGCCAATTTATGGCCATTTAGGAACGGTGGAAATTGATGATCAAATTGAAGCTGTGAAGTAGATTTTATTAGACATTTCTTTGATTTTCTTCAAAAATTTAGTAGAAAAAAGACTTCGGAAATTTTGATTTTTTAAATTTTTAAGAATTTTGAAAATTTCAAATTTCAATTTTCTGTAAAGTATGTTGTTTTAAATAGAACGTTTTTTATTACATTGTTTCAGAATTTTATCTTCTAAATACAAGTTTATCGACTCGAATCGTATTGCAGTTTGGGGTTGGGTAAGTTGTCTTTTCTTAACTTTATAAGATGTGTACACTCATTTTGAACTGACCAAATGATTCAAGAAAAAACAAAACCGAAAATTGAAATTCCAAAAAATTTGAAATGAAAAAATGCCTGTCTCTGGAATTTCAACATAATATCGGCCAAAATTATACTATTTCGCTTAATTCTTTTAAATAATTTTTCAATTAGTTTGAATTGACTGAAATGCTAGAATTAGAAGATATGTGCTTACACTTATCATAACGACAATTTCTCATTGCAGTCATATGGTGGATTTGCTTCAGCACATATGATCGAACGTGATACGAGTCATTTGTTCAGGTGTGCTGTGAGTATTGCACCTGTTACAGATTTCAGGTTATATGGTAGGTTTCAGGACAAATACATTGATAAACTAAGTCAAATTCATGTAAAAATGAGACTGCTTATTGATTTTTATTATTTCAAATTTAAATTTTTAAAAAATTTCTAAATTTGTAGATGCCACATACACGGAACGTTATATGGGAGATGCAAGTGAACTTGCATACGAACAAACTAATCTGATCAGGAATGTTAGCATGTTCAAGAGAGTGCGATTTCTGCTAGTACATGGAATGTCTGACGGTAAAAAAAATTCAAAAATGTCACTTTAGGATACTTGTAATATTCATCAAATTCTTCCTTAATGTCAGATCAACTTAAAGGCATTATACTCTTTTCACTTATAAAATATATTGTCGTAATCATTTCATTTGGTACTCCTATAACGGTAAGTGAAAAGCCTTATTCATCAAATTTTTCCTTATTTCTGGTCAGGTCAGATTAAAGTCATTACTATTCTTTTCACTTACAAGGTATACTTCTGTGACGTTCTCTAGGTACACTTCTCTAATGCCCTCTAAATTACTTTTGATTATTCTAAACTTCTTGACCTTTCATAGAAAAAATATTCCAAGATTTGATTTTGCATGTAATACAATACTATTTAGAGTGCTAAGTCATTTTTTGATGATTAATATACTTTTATTCAAATTAAAATAATAATCATAAATGATTTCGAATTTTCCTTCTCTTCATCGAATTTAGCTGCTACTTGCAGATAATGTCCATCTACAAAATTCTGCACAACTTGTAAGAGCACTGGCTGAAGCAAATATACAATTCCAACTTATGGTTTGTTTTTACAAATTTTAGATTTTAATTATTTAGGATTTTAGATATTAAAATTTTAGCGATCGAGAAGCCTGAAATGTTGTCCTTAATTCAATCAGCACTTTTTATTCTTGATTAAAGCCACTTTTTGGCTATTTAAAGCATTTGAACAATTTTTTCCTCACGAAAAATTAAAACAATGTTTTCCTAATGCTCCTGACCAATATTGCTGGTCATTACAGCATTGGATTTCTACTTTCAAGTTTCAATCTTGATTTTTAGTCTCAGTTCTCGTCCTTCTTAGATTCACATTGGAAGGGAATTAGGCTGTTTTGAAATGGATTTCTTAATCTCTGAATTGAAGCAAATATGGTTACGTAATTTGCAGATATATCCAGATGCAAGCCATGGACTAGTTTGGGCTCGTTTACATCTGTTCACCATGCTGATAGAATTTTTCGACAAATGTTTCCAACATTAAGTTGATAATTTGTTTTCTATAAGAACCTTCAAGAATGAACCGTCAAATAAAATGAACATTAGATAGGCTCAATTTTGATTAATTCTCTTCCTGTCTTTTTTGAAATGAATTTATATGAATCATCCTTCTGATTTTTGTTCTCTTCGTTTTTTGGCCTTTTTTATTTGTAAAATTAATTGAAAGAAATGTGAAGTCTGCAGTATTGTATGACAATCTATTGGAATGTTGTCACTGTCGAATTTCGGATCTTTTTGTAATTTTCATGGTACATTCTAAATTTGATGATTGATAAGTTTGCTGGAATTATTACTGTTTTTTCAATGCATAACTCTGTAAACATTGCCGTACGGATCTCACGTCGTTTTGTTTTACTATGTCCATTTATTCTTTTAACATTCATTTAACAATTCATAATTGTATTTACAACATCTTAAACAGCAAAATTTTGATTTAATAAGATGAGTGAAAAAGATAACAATTTAATTTTTGTTGTTACATTAAAATTTAAAAATTTGTAAACATTCGAATTATTTTGCTAATTCTGAAACTATGTTTTTTGAATATTATTATCACTGTGTATATATTTGATTTAACAAATGTGCTATCTGAATTTGCAAACTAATTTTGATCCATTTATACAGCTTAGCAAAATGTTAATGTTTCTCACATTGATACACTAATAACTAAAAATTAATTGCCCATTGATCAGAGAGATGAAAGAAAATATGCTGAAATAAAGCACCGATGAAATATTAATTTACATTTATTAAAAGCTTTATTGTGATATTATATTTTCTATCTCTTTGATCTGAAGAAAATTTGTAAAATACTTATGAATTTTTTGATCGAAAATTTGAAAAATTGTTGAAAATAAAGTTTGAAAAACATCATTGCCTATGATAAATAGAAATACGGAGTATATATGAGTGGATATAGAGATGCCAAATTGCAACAGGAATACTTCTTCATCAACTGATCCGATTAGTTTTCATGAATAGTCAGCAAATTGTAATGTTCGATAGAACATATGTTAGTCATAACTTTTCATTTGGAGACTGCGTGAAATATTAAATGCTTTTCTGAAACTTACCGGATTGTCATCGCGGTGTCTCGTTTATGGTCTTGAGAAGTATTCAGTGTTCAGTTTCAGTGCATTATATTTTTATGTGTACTCATTTTTTTGACATTTGAGATGATCTTTTGTAGTTATTGATTGAAAATAAAGCAAAATGCCGGATACGGACTTCATAATGAAATGTCGAGGATTGCCGTGGTCTTGTACAGAAGATGACCTGCGTGAATTTTTTGGAGGTTAATTGATCGTTTTATTTTTCACTTCATTGAGCTAACTATATAGATGAGATGCAATGAATACATGTTGTGAGAGGATCGTGAGATCAGATTTATTGCTTTTGTCTTTCACATATCTATTTCCCTTCTACTACTCCTCCTGGTGGTCCTACTTCACCAGGACTTCCTGGAAGACCTTGTGGCTCTGGAGCTCCCCATCGACCAGGACATTGTATTTCACTATATGGAGAGGAATTTTTGCTCTCTCCTCGAAATTTTTTTTATGCCTGAAGCAAAATATGAGTAATGAATAAAAGTTGATTTATTCTTACACCTGTAGTCGAAAGTATTAACTCCTTTATTTTGCTACAACTGATATTTTAGCTTTTTATATCTTTATAAGCAAATCTTAACAATTAGAAATGGTCGGTAATTTGAATGATAAGATAAAATGAAAGATTAAGACTGAATTGGAGAGTGCTATGAAGAAAGTGATTATACTGTTTTCTTCATGCGACTTCTATAAAATTTGTTACAAAAGAGTGTAATCAGAATAGAACGTGAATAAAATCTATGAAATTTAATATAAGTTTCATTTTCAGAAGCATCAAGATCAATTACTCAGATAAGGCTTACAAAAGATCGTGATGGACGTGCAAGCGGTGAGGGATTTGTTGTATTTAGCAATCGAGAAGATTATGACTTTGCTTTAACAAAGGATAAGAAATATATCGGTAAACGATACGTAGAGGTTAGTTTTCTTTTTTCCTTAATTTATTCATTTATGATTTTATGTGTTTTATCGTTTATTCATTGCTTTTGTTGTTGAAACTTTTCAACAAGCTTAAAACGTAATTTTTGTTGAAGAATTTATTTTACCACTAATAGATACTGAAAGGACTGAAGTTTAAAAACGAAGCATTTTCTTGGGCACTTGAATAATTCGAGCTACTATATACATATTAAAGTATTTTTTTTCTTAGTCCATATCTTAATGATTAAATTATGCATGTTTAATTTTGTTTCTTTCATTTATATCCACGATTTTCATTCGCTCATTTGTCTTTTTTACTTAGAGAAGGCTACTTTGTTCATACTTCGTTCTCTACTAATGATATGTCTTACGATTTTTAAGTCCATTGATGACTTACTGTTCGAATGGACTTGATAGTTTTTCATGAAAGCAGATATTTACATTTTTCGAGACAAATTTTTAAAGTGCTTAATTTTTTCCCATATTTTGTCTTAATGTATCTGTTATTTTTATGAAACTTTATAAACTTTCTTAAGCTTCAACAAGTATCGTCGATGGAGCCAGATTATGATACTGGAGATCGACGATACCCAGGATTAGGGGCTGATCCAAATTTGCCTGCCCGTGATACATCTATCGTTAGATTAGGGGGCTTACCATATGGCTGCACTAAAGAAGAAATCGTCCGTTTCTTCGAACCACTTGAAATAGCCGATAGAGGTATTTTATAATTTTTAGAAGTCCATATATTTTGTTTATATTCAATGAATCTATTTTTTTTTTTGATTTACCTTTTAATATTGCAGTAGAAAGATTTATACCTGACTAGAGCAAAAGTAGCTCAACAATACAAAATTTTCAATTTTTAATGATGTGGTCAGTAAAGTCCGCAGCTTCGTTTAATTCGGATTATTTAACTTTTTCAAGTTTAGTTGTCACCGAACATATATGATTGGATGGTTTTAGTTACTAATCTTTCCAGGTATTGTTATGACTTATGATCATTATAGTGGAAAACCAAAAGGCGAGGCCTTTGTTGCATTCACTAGTGATGACTCGGCTTCCAAAGCTCTTGCTAAAAATAAAGAATATATTCAGCATAGGTATTTTCTATTTGTCGATTTCATATTCCTCATGTTTAAATCGCAGCACTTTTCAAAACAGATATGTAGCAATTTTCGGAGTCGTATCCAGTGGATACAACTGTGATCAGTGTTTTCGGCTAGCATTTAATGGGGACAGTTTATTCTTAACTTGTTTTTGAAGTTAAGATATTTTCTTATTAAGATATGTGGACATATATCCGTCGACTTATGGTGAGATGCTTCGAGCTTTAGATGGAGGTCTTGATCCGTACGGTGGAGGTGGTCGAGGATGGGAAAGAGATCGTCGCCCGAGGGGATTGCCATATGATCGTCCCGGTGCTGACCGAGGTTATCGTGATTCCAGAATGCATCGAAATGGTTTGTTTATTTTTAAATTTCTAGAAGTGACAATCAGATGAAATGATGAATACAGTATATATTGATGAAAGGAGTTACTGGTTCAATTTTGGGGAAAAGCAGGGGTTTGCTTGTGAAAGCTATGGTGGATTCTATAATGATTGGTTGGGAACAAGTGAATTGTTTAGCGGTCTATCAAGTCTGAATATTTTGGTTTTGTTGGAAAATCTGGAAATTTGGGGAATCGCTGCGACCTTGGAAAATATTCAGGAATCTGCTGAGCTATGGTTCTGTTTTGGGTATTAAATGTGAATGTGAACGGGGGGTTGCAGAAGTATGGGCCGACAGATACGGTGGTGGTGGCGACGGTTATGATGATGGGTATGGTGGTGGACGTGGTGGCGGAGGACCGATGCGACGGGGTTGGAGAGATGAACCGCCGATGGGTGGACATAGGGGGTATTCACCACCGCGGCGTCGTTATACGACGCCGCCATTGGAATACTGTATACGGATGCGCGGTCTTCCATATCGGGCCACAGAACGCGACATAATCGATGTAAGTTGCAATAGTAAAAGTATATTTACTACCTAGAATATTTTAAAAAATAGTTGGACATGAGGGAAATGGGATCGGCAAATATTGATGGTTCATATTGGGGACATTCTTCTTCTTATGTTCCGGAACGACGTTGGATGCTAGTTGATTACTAAAAGTTCGCACATATATGTGGATTGTTGGTATGGTTTTTCTGGATTAATTTTGTGGATTTTGGGTTTAATTTTTGGTGATTTCATTCATTTTGAGCAAGTTTACGGAAAATGTGGACTTTATTTAGTTTTCACAGATAAAGTTCATTAGGAACAGGAGTGTCAAAGTGCGAGTGATAGTGCAGTTTTTTTAGTCATTTTCTAATATGGCTTGCAATCGAATCCTTTCATACGGAAAAGATGCGAATATTTGGGCAATTTTTTAACTGTTTGATACCAGTTATGCAGTTAATTACCAACACAGTCATTAATCTTACCGCTTTTATCAAACAATTAAGTTTCGAATTTGTTACTTTTATTAATTTGTTAAAGTTGTTCAAATTTAGTTCTTCCAACCGCTGCGACCTGCATCGATTGATGTGCTCTATGAGTATGGAACGGATCGTCCTAGCGGTGAAGCAATTGTGGAGTTTAGAAACAGAGCGGATTTTGATGCTGCAATGCAGCGCAATCGAAATTATATGGGTATGTTTACATTGTTCGAAATCTTGAACTAGATGGAAAAAAATACCATTACTAAAGTTCACTGAACTGGAGTCTTTGATAGTAAATTTATAACTCAAAAGAGATGCATAGAATGTTACTTTTTGTCATTTATATAATTTAGCTTTTTTATAATGCTACTGTAAGCGTTGAACGATAATAGTATGCTATTGTATACGTCTTCATAATTTTTTTTGAAGAAATGTCAGTTAATCGGTTTCAGGATCGCGTTATGTAGAACTTATCCCGGAACACTGAAATTCATTATGAAGGACACCGAGAATTTCCAGATGTTTGACTTCATAAAATTTGTGTCAACTATTGAAATCGTTCAACACAAATGTTCTTTCCTTTGTTCATTTTTATTTTTCGACAAAGTGTTTATTAAAGAGAGTTCCATACTTATAGCATATTTCAGCTTTTTCGTTTTGTTTCTGCCATTCCTCAAATTTTCAATTGGTAATTGGAGAATCCATCAATTTTAGGAGAAGTCATTAGGAAAGAAATGCAAATGAATATAAGTTTTGGAAGATATTTGCTGGAAGAGCAGCTTTAGTCAGCATATCAATCGTTCCTATTTCTCTTTGCTATTGTCAAAGCGCAGATTTAAGGTTCCTTTTGCTTCTTGTATCTTGTTCTTCTTTTCTGGGACTTTTCTTTGTTATTAAAATTATTATACCTTGTCGCTAAATATTTTTTTTTTCTAGTATTTGGATGACTTTTTTGTTTTTCTGGCTGCATTTTTTAATAAATATTTAAGCCATATTTTTAATTGTCAATATATTTCATCTGTCATATCATTCATTCACAGCTACATTTCTCATGCATATTAGCTTGCATTAATCAGATAGCATGAACAGATATATTTATGTAATAAATAAGTAATTTTTTCACTAACTGCATTTTAAAGTACACGCTAATCATTGATTGTAGAAAGGGGTTAAAATGAAAGATATACAAATTTCGTCTGTTGATTCAAAATTTGCATTGTCCGGAATTTAAATATCAATGCATATACATAAGGTTCTTCACATTCAAATATATCAATTAAATCATCAGGACTGGCATAGTAATGTGTATCGAAAAGGATAGACGTCGCATTAGCTCGTGAGTTCCGGGAACTATTAATAATAGTCTTCCCAAGTCTTTAGGCATTCTCGTGATTGCTAATTTTTCAATTCTGAAATGAAAGGATGGAATATTTTTAGTACCGAGGCATTTAGGATCGGTAAGATTCCGTTGCATCGATTTTCCGTCAAAGGATCTCAGAGATCTGAGATACAAATGTCGCAGTGATTGCACGACTTTGTTTGAAATTTTGACTCAATAATATTTTGAATGATCGAATTACCTTATCCTCGAAATCTCATTCTTAGTTGTATTAATCATCGCCCCGTGGTATTATTTCTAATTAACATGGTTATCCTTTTTGAACAATTGCGTTTCGGAATTTTCTCGGATTGGGAGATTTTTTTGAAATGAGTTTTGAAATAAAGTGAATTAAACCTTTAGAAGTCTGGGATAATTTAATGATAGACTGACTTTGAACAAAAAGTGATGATAAGATTTTGTTGAATTAACTTTTAAAATAGCAGAAATTTCTTCTCTGTCTTTTATTTGTAACTTTGCTTATAAATGAAGGAACCAAGTAATTTAAGTTATCTTATGAATTTCTATCGGCGAACTATTTCAAGTTTTAGAAATTTGTTGAAGCAGTTTCTCATGTAATGAAACTATTGATTAAATTACGTATTTTAGTAGCAAAGGATTTAGATATAGAAGGATTCGTAATCGACGAACGAATGAAGCTGGATGTATCGGAGATCATGCTGTGCGTGCTTCATTAAATCGTATCGATTTCAACACATTATTACGTGATTGGGAATTCACGTACGTCGAAACCATATTTTAGTGTAGAATTCAGTTTTTAACTTTATTTTATTATTTGACTAACGCTGATGCATTCATGTATAACTGTTTTTGTTGTGATTCCAGTATATTCTTAATCGAAGTCGTGAGAATGGGTTATTTAAGATCATTTATTTTATTTTATTAGAGTGAGTGTCAAGTGTAATGCTAAAAAAAGTTTCATTCATTCTAGATATTCGACTTATCGGACATCATCAATATTCATTACCACATTTAACGTTAACGGGCGTATACCAAAGGTGAATGATAGAATTTCAGGCTGGTTAGATTCTAATGGCATTCCTCCACCTGATTTTTACATTATTGGGTTTGTTGCTTTCATTTAAATTTGGATAAAGGAATAAATCATGTTCATGTTAAAAGTAATTTTTCCATTCAAATAATGAATGGATTTGCAATGTGTCCTTGGAACTTTCCGATTTCTTCTGTAAATTGAGGATTACATATGGCCCAACATTTTCATTGATACTTTCAGGCTTCAAGAAATGGATTTGTCGCCACAAGCTTTTCTTATGAATATATCAATGCGACACGTGGAATGGAAAGTCATTATCGCGAAATCTTTTCCTAAAGGCTCTAACTATGATCTGGTCAATTTTTTTTTCGCTCAGAATTTATTTTTTCGGATTTCGAGTTGATATTTCAAGTCTGTTGCATATATTCAGATAGGTGAAGTACGATTGGTAGGTATACTGTTGCTAGTTTATCGACGTGTAGGCAGTAAAATCAAAGTATATGCATCCGAAATTGACGCGGTTGTAATACCGACTGGTCAGTATAATGTACTTGGAAAAGCGCTGGGTGATAAGGTATACTTTTTGATATCTATTTAATTCCAGCTAAATATGAGAACAAAGCAGAATGTATACTTTAGACGAAAAGACATTTTGTTATATTTTCGAATTGGGACTAGACACTTTGGCACTAGTAAATTTTCAATAACTTTTAATAGAGTAATTGACATTGGGAATGTTGAACCTATTTTAGAAAAGAATGTAAATGCATGCTGAATATTTAATTACTGCAGCAATAATTGAACAGATGACGAATGACAACAATTTTAGTGAATCATAATGATTTTTCATATGAAATTTTGATGGATCTAGTGTTATGAAGTTATTTAGAAAAATTGAATTCATAGGGTGCTGTTGCCATTAGCATGTTTATGAATGATACAGCAGTTTGTTTTGTAAATGCGCACCTCACCGCTCATATTGACGAAATTGGAAAACGCATCATGGATTATAAGTATGTCCAAGTTTATAAATCAGAAAGTTTCCCTTAAATTTTTTAGGTAGCTCGCAAATTCTCAATTTTTATAAACATTTCAATATTTCCTATGAAATTTTGCAAATTTAAGACATATTGTCAAAAAAATACGTTTTCATGGACAATGTAAGACACTTTTCGAACACGATGCTATTTTTTGGTTTGGTGATTTAAATTTTCGCCTGGACACCTCATATGGTATGACCAAAAGTGAATTACGTAAATTGTGCAGTGATGAGGAAGCATTCAGAGACATGATTATTTACGATCAGGTAAATTAATTATAACTCGAGAAATTACAATTAATCCATGATTTTTTCACTGCTCTATTTTTTATGATACAATTTGTTTATGACTTAAAAATGGATTTGATACTATTTTCTGATTACACAATCATGAAATGAAATATTAAATTTTGCCATCTACAAGTTAAATTATTTATTCTTAATACCTTGTTAGATTTCCTTGAAAATATGCCGAAAAAAGAACTGTTATGCGGAATGTACCAAGCATTATGCGTACTAAAATGAAATTTCAAAAAAGAACTTTACAGTAGTGCATTGGGACATTTACAACTCATTAAAGCATCAATATTAGTACATTTCTTTAGCACAAATTGCTTCAGTACGATTATAATATGTCCAGCATTACTGGAAATTTCTTTTTTCAACGGTCAAAAATATCTAAAAGTGAAATTTCTCTGAAGGTTATAAAGTTTGGTGCGATTTCCATCTGGTCTAACAAAACTTTGGTTTTTAATGAGTGCTTAACTATTGAATGCTTGATTTTTCATTGTGATGTTATAATGTCTATTTATTGGGTTTAAAACTTGAATTGTTTAGCTTAAGAAAGCGATGAAACTCAAAATTATATTCAAAAATTTCAAAGAGCCAGAAATTTTGAATTTTCGTCCGACTTATAAATATGATATTAATTCCGACAATTGGGATAGCAGGTCTTTTCATTACTTTTTCGTCCTCATCAGAGCTTAATTATAAATCAGATGAATCTATTTATTTAAACTTCTGGAAATAGAAATTTGATGCATTATTTGAAGAAATCGGTGTAGTTTTTGAATGTTAATTAGCCAATGCCCTTGTAATCATCAAAATAAAGTAACGTGTCCATTTTGGCCACCTTAGACTTGTGGTCAAAAATGTTTTTTTGTAACTAATTAAAAATATATCTGCTAATTCCGAAGTTGATTATCTTTTTATTTGCACAGTAAGGTAAAATTTTAATTCATTTGATAATCCTTTTTCAGCAAAAAAAAACGTGTTCCGGCTTGGTGTGATCGAATTTTATGGTGGAATCAGAAGGGTGTTCACATCAGGCAGAAATTTTACGACAGCATACCATCCATCAAAATTTCAGACCATAGGCCAGTTAGGGCTCTTTTTTACTTAGATGTACAAGAAATTGATTTCGCAAAATTTATGAGAGCTTATCGAAGAGCTCTAAGAGAAGCTGATCATCGTTGCAATGGTTTTCACAATCAGTAGAAAGAAAAAAGCAAGTAAAATTGTCATTTGTATTTGTATTCTGTCTTATGGTGATTTTTTTTAGTTGTGAATATGAAAAGATTAATTCTTTGACTTTCCAGTCTTTACAGTATCGATCNTTATGGTGATTTTTTTTAGTTGTGAATATGAAAAGATTAATTCTTTGACTTTCCAGTCTTTACAGTATCGATCGTTTATTAGTCAATTATTTTGAAAATTTATTTAGGTATTTGAGAAGTTACTTTCTTCCTCATTGTTAAACCCTATCAAGTTGGTATTGCAAACTGATTTATCAGTTGTAGTTGTACTGGAACGACCGGTTTCCTCAACTTATAAAAATTATTTTATAAATTTCTAATTTGTTTACTATTTTTTATTTTCATCTGTATGCCTTAATGATTGTTACATCGATTAAGTATCATTTTTGTGATGTAATATGCCTGCAATACTAGTCATATTATAGTGATACACATTATATGCTTGCAATGATAAACATGCACTATGCATTTAGTACACATTATATTTGCGCAGCTGAACTGGATTCATTTACCATGCCTTATTTTTGGCTTTCATTTAACTTATTGATTTATTTCTTTATATTGTGTTAAAGATGAATTTTCAACAATACAACAAATATTTGAACAAATTTTAATATAAATTGATAGTATCAGAAATTACATGAAAGATTTAAAATGTATGCCATAATTTATAGAATAATTAATACATTGAAAGTATGATCCGAGGATGACATTCTACACTGCTAAGCAAACTCTTTCTTGTCGAGATGATATCGAAGAGGTTATGCGTGATTGGGAAAAGAGGTACTCTTTTTTTCTTCTCTTTTTTCTTGTAAAATTCTAGAACTTTTACAGTAATCTCAACATTTCTTCTAACGGATAACAAATTGCTATTACAATTATCTTTGTTAATAATAGCTATATGTAGACATATTTCTGACTTTTATTTTTTCCTCTTTTTCCTTTTACGACATATACTGCATTGAATATGATATAGCTATGAACGATTCAAAGTATTCTCGCTATTTAACCTTCTTTTCAATTCAGTATTACTCATAATTAATGTATGTTTATCAGTAATTTGGCATGTTTATTTATTTAAAGATATTCGACGTACAATACGACATCAATATTCATCACAACATTCAATGTTAACGGTCGAATGCCAGTATTTGAAGATTTATTAGACTGGTTAACATGTGATGGAACATCTGCACCAGATTTTTACGTTATTGGGTTATTAATTTTTTTTTTTTGCTTCTAATAAAGTATTTCAATACTAAGTAATCTTTTGCTGAGAATAGTAATCTTTTCCAGTAATGTAATATGATTTATTTGTACGAATTCTGTCATTTCAATAATGATTCTTTTGACGCTAAAATACAGCTGAGCTGGACAATGTCTTAATTTTGCATAAAAATTTAATGTTTAAAGCTAAATTCAGAATTTTTTCGAATTTTTATCATTTTATATAATCGCAAAGCTAATATTTATTGTGAATTTAGAGTAATAGATTTCCGCATCATAAACAGCAATTTTAAAGCAAAAAGAAATTTTTGAATGAATAGTCTCAACGAAACGTTTTTCCAGATTACAAGAAATGGATCTTTCTCCCCAGGCCTTCCTTGTGAATACTTCAGCACGCCATTCTGGATGGCAGATTGTCATCCAAAAATCTCTTCCTATTTCTGCTTGCTACATTTTGGTAGATTCTTAAGTTTTGACGTAATTGCAGTCATTTTCTATTCTTATTTTGAAATGACTTGAGGAAGATCCGAGCTTGTCAGCAATGTTCTGTTGAATTTTGATTGATATATGTCTAATAATGAAATTGTAGCATTTGTATATTCAGAACATATACAGCTTTAATATTCCATGATTTATGTTACCATACCTTACATGCACTGTAATTTTTACAGGTTCAAGAAGTTCGTATGGTTGGAATACTGTTAATGATTTATCGTCGCATTGATTGTAAAGTTCGAATTGACGATGCAGCAATTGATGTTGAAATTGTACCAACCGGTTTCCCATTGCTCGGTCGTATGGGTAATAAGGTAAGCAATATGATAAAAAATGATCATTTTTGAAAATAATGATGATTTTGAACTAATACGAACAACAAATAAATATTACATAGTAGTGTTTTCTACTTGATTTCATTTTTTTATATTCATTGACTTTTGTTTTATTTTTTTAATTTTTTTTTGTGTTCATAAAATATTTTCTTTTAATGTGAAATTATTATCGAAGTCGTGCACATAATTGCTATGTAATAAACTTCAGGAAAAAATAATCCCGTTATTTTTAAGCCCAAAGATTACTTTAGGGTGGTGTGGCAGTCAGTTTGCAGATTAATGATAGCTATCTTTGTTTTGTGAATTCTCATTTTGCTGCTGGACAGGAAGAATTAGAAAAGCGAAATCAAGATTACAGGTTAGCTCTTAAGAGATGAAATAAATAATGAAAGAGAGAAATTTATGATAATAATGTCGTGTCTTTCAATTTTTATTTTTTTAGAGAAATATCACAGATTCGCTTCCCGAAAAGTAACAAAAGTTTATTTGATCATGATGTTATATTCTGGTTTGGTGATATGAATTTTCGTCTGGAAACTAATGATTTTAGTGGTGACGAAATACGGCGTCTCTGCGCTGATAAGAATACATTCAAAGATATGATAGTGTTTGATCAGGTGAGATTTTGGATGTATGGAAATGCGTACCTAAAAACTTTACATCTACCAGCATAGCTTCTCTTTTATACTTTATTCTAAATTTAAAATCTGACAATGATATTTTTGAGACTAGTAATTTAACCTTTTACGATTTTTTGAGATCCGCAATCAAAGAGCGGTAATTCATATAAAGTCATATCGATATATATATATATATCTTTATTAATATTATAAAATGTGAAAAATGTTATAAAATGTGGGTGTCGTTATGTGTAAATTGAATATTTAAATTTTTTTCCGGTTTCAGTTGAAGAGACAGAAAAAGCTTAATCATATATTCGTTGATTTCAAAGAACCTGATATTCTAAATTTCCGGCCCACATATAAATATGATCCTGGAACAACAAGATGGGACAGCAGGTTAACTATAAGTTTCTTGTTCACTTCAGATGCAATTTCAGATCGATGTTATATATCTTTATTAATGTTATGAAATAAAAAATGCAAAGGCTTACACAGCTCGTCAGATTTTCTTATCCATCATTAAATGGCACCGATGTGATAGATTTAAGCTTATGATAATTTCAATTTTATGGATCTACTATTTTTTCAAAAATGTTTTATTTCAGTGAGAAATCTCGTTGTCCAGCTTGGTGTGATCGGATTTTGTGGTGGAATCGTGATGGAGTAAATGTCCGGCAGCAATTTTATGAAAGTGTAGAATCGGTGATATTTTCAGACCATAAACCAGTACGATCCATATTTCATGTGGAAATACGAAGTGTCGATGAAGCTAAACGAGATGCTTGCTTGGAGGAAGCTATACGGGAAGCAGATCGGCGTGCAAATGAGGCACTTCCGCAGATTGAATTATCGCAAAGTGAAGTAAATTAAAGGCATTTCCTAGTTGATAGGCTTCACTTCCTTAAAAAGCAGCATAACTTGCCATTGAAAGATTTGATGTCAAGTGGCAAAGGATATTTTTTTAGAATATTCTCTACAGTTGGTAGTTAGTTGAACTTTTCAGGTGGATTTTGGCAAAGTGTACTTTTTTCAAAGTGCATCCAGGATATTGACAATTAAAAATACGGGTAAAACAAAAATTTCGTTTTCGTTTGGAGCGAGACCAAGCCGTGCTGCTCTCTGTGAATCTTGGTTGTCTGTTACACCTCCCAATTCGAGGCTTCAACCGGGTGCATGTTGTACCATAAGTTTGCAGGTTTTTTAATATACAGTTTCCATCAAACATTTGCAGAATTATAATTTATCAATTAGTGGATAAAATTATCCTGACTATACACTTTTATTTCTCTTTGAATATTAATATGATCTCCCTCTCAACAAAGTCATCTGTGAATCTTTTAAAAATGATTCACTTTATTAACTTATGAAATATCGAGATTTGTAATATTAGAGATGAGTCATCTAGATAAATTTCTTTTCTTCTTGTAGATTTTGATTGATAAAGCAGCAGCATGGACTATGAGTGAAGATGGAAAGTTATCGGAAATCCTGGTACTTCAATTGCATCATGGGAGACATTATTTTGTCACTGTTTCGGCTCAATATCAGCACAGTGTTTTTGGTTCATCGTTTATTGATCTGATTCGTAAGGAAAAAAAGGATACATCTGCATCCGAACTCATTAATTTGGTATGAAAACCACTATGTTAAGGAAAGAGGACGGAGGGATCTACAATAATGTACTTCCTGGAAAATTTATTTTTCTCTTTTTTATTTTGAAATTTCCTTTCAAGTTCATTTTCAGAACTTCAGTTCTACATCACGTGTATCCGCAGTTGTGACTGGCGTACCAGAATCTGTTTTTCGGCTCAGTGAAGCATTAAAACAAAATGGTTTACAAAAAATTTCTTTTGATGACCCTGCTGCACATAACGAATTCATAGCATTACGAAATGCTTTAGATGTTGGAAAACCGGCAAATTTGTGTAAATTTTTTATCATTCTTTTCTTGTCTTATTTTCTCTTCATTAGTTGATTGTTTTCTGTCTTAGATTTTAAAAAATTTTTATCTATAAATTTGTTGATAAAGATTAAAACCTTCTAGTTGATAAATTCCGTTCACTTTTCAGTTGAAACATGCAAATCAGCCTTCAATATGTATGATACATTGCTAACACTTATCACTTCCTTCAAAGGTATTTGCTTTTATTCAAATGTCTTAAGTCTTTTCAAATTTTTCAGATATTATGTTGTAATAAATCATGGTATAATATCCTCTCCTTTTTTGCTATGGTCTGCAATTCCACTCCCTTTCTATTTCCAGTTCTTTGTGGGAGGATAAAATTTGCAGGAATCTTTCTTCTTTTTGACATTTAAATTTATTCTTCAAGAACTTAAAGAATAAAGTTAAATATCTTTATGATTCGCTTCGGAATTCAATAAATTTCCATGAAAAATAGGTTAGAGATCTGGAGCAAATTTTCCCACTAGGAATTATTAGTGCTTTTAAAAGATTGGGATTTTTTTGATTATTAATTGTATATATACTTGGAAAGCCTAATAAAAAAGTACTGGGAAAGCTTAGTATAATTCCACATCCAAAATAGAAATAATTTCCGGATTCTGATGCCTTTAATACAGAAGTTCTGTGGTCATCTTTTAAAAAAAAGTAAAATATTCAAATAACATTTATTAAGAATTATTATATGCATTTTCATAAATCCGTCCTTTTTGTCAAGATTCTCGATAATTAACTTAACATCCGTATCCTTAAAAGTTTTTATTTCAGAATCTATAATACCTCCAGCTCTACAGACGGAATGTTTGCAGGCAGCCGGTGATGTCGGCAATTGTTGGTCATGTATCGAGAAGTTCCCTGTCGAGAATCGCAATATGTTTATTTATTTTATTGGCTTTATTACGGAATTGATGGAACAAAATAGCGCTGCTGACAGTTAGTTACTTCTTTTTTTCTTTTGTTTTTATTACTAGGTTTTCGTTTGCACTCCTTTCTGAGGTCTTGCTTACATTGGCTAGAACTTAGATTTTCTGGATGACTATTTTTGCTTATAATTATTACTTCTAAACTGCATGTCCTTAGGTTTTGAAGCTTTATTTATGATTTAGTTTTAAGATACAAATAGGAAAATGCTGTACGGATTTTACAGCTTGTATCTTTTCTTCTGCATATTTGGACCATGACAAATAAACTTTACCGTACACTCTCTGTAATATTGCTTAGTTGGTTAGATAGCACTATGTTCTTAATGTACCATGTTTTTCCAGTCAAATCGTTATACTTTAGTTGGAATTTTGTGTTTTTACAATGATATTTAATAGTGATATCTTAAATTTAGCACCGAATTCTCTCGTTTTTAGGATTCATTTAATTTCAATTCCTTTTTCCCTTTTTTTTTTTTTTTGTTGATTACGATTTTAATATTTAAAAATGATCCATCGTTTAGTACTCATCCAATATAGATGCTTTGTACAAAAATGAAATTTGAACATACAATACTCTATTACTTTACGTCTGCAATACCAACTTCTGTTTTATTGGTTTTAGTTCAAAAACATAAAAGTTCAATGATTAAATTTGTTTCAGCTCAAGTGCAATTGCTAGCGGACATTATATTCAAACGACCGACTGGTGATAATAGGTACTTACAACGTTTGAAATTTTTGAAAACATTTATATCGGGAAGTCGAGAAGGTAGTATAAATGTTCAGTCACTTTCTGAACATTGCCAGCATAATACAGATCTCATTATTTTATGACATACTTTCGAATTATTGTTAATCCTTTGTATTATTTGATAAATGAGCTATTATTTCATATCATATTAAGGATTACTTTGTTCGTGAAATTAATTTTCTATTTAGATTTCTATTAATTTAAACTTATCATTTGTTCATAGTGAAATAATCTTAAAACAATTTGTACTATTCATTTATCAAACTAGAAATGTACCATTTCGATTGTGAACAAGTCGTTTTTTTCTGTGAAGTATTTAAATTTATCTATTAATTAGGAGAAATCACTGTTACTATATTTATCTTCTGTGTACTTTGATAGCATACATAAATGCATCATTGACTGCAATACTATTGTATTATGCAATTTGAAGTTTTATTATAAGCATTTATTTACAAAATAATTATATCAGTTTTCTGCTTTAATAATATTTTTAAATTATAGAAACATATAATTTCTTGCAATGCTTTTATCATTTTTATTCTTTTGAATTTTTGAATAATTAAACCATTTCGAATATATGTGAAATGCATTTTACAAAGTTATTACTGTGAATTAAAATCTTTAGAGGAGTTATCATATTTATAATTAATGTTCAGCAGAAGCAAATCATTTCACTGCAAATATATTTTAAAATGAAAAAGTAAAAGAAAGTGGGATGAAGTTTCAGAAGCTTAATTTATATGGCAACAATGATATATCATTTTGATGGACAGGAAACCAAACAAATCATTTAGATATTACTTCCAAATTCATTGAATTATCTTGATTTCTCTGTTTGAAATGGGGTATTATTTCTTGTACAGTGGTCAGAAAAGGCTAACTGGTCACTCATCATTAGGAGATGTCTTGATTTCATTGAGAAGAATCGAACAGTGCATTTGAAATTATTAGCTTGGTGTTTGTTATTTGTGCAAAAATTAATTGATTCATGTGGTCACTCTCAACTGAAACTTATATGATAATATTCTTGTGTAGAAAAAGGATTTTATAACTTACTCTTTTAGTTCTTCAATCTACATTCTTCCGTATATCATATACATAAGTTGGCCATCTTTTGAAGTTTGAATTTTTAAAATTTGATTATTTATTGTTAGTTCATCACTGTCATTACTGTCACTGAAAGAATTGCTAAAGAATTAGATTAGAGTAATTTAATAAAATGAATAGGAAGTAATTTCCATTCTTTTGGGTTTGAAAAAGTCTCATCTCTTATCTATTTCATATATGCTTTAAAGTATCATTCGATTGGCTTTTTTATTAAATCATTTGTTTTTTTTTTCTTTGGTTCTAGTAAACTGTGATACTGATTGTATTTCTGGATATTATGGCATTAGATGTATTACTTTTAAGTTCTTTACGAATTGAAAAGTGAAGATTAATTGTGACCTATTTTGTATTTTTGGATTGCAAGTAATTTTGAAAATTGAAATATATGCTAGTGTTTTTCAAAGAAATGAACAGCATCACGTCATGGATGCAACAAGCAAGAGAGGTCACTAAAAAAATCTCCGATATGGTGTATATACCAGCGGAGGATAACACTGAGCTGGGAGAAATCTTGGATGGTGCTGTATCAGAGGAGATATGCACTGAAACAGAAAATGAGGAAAAAGCTACTAACTTAGAAGAAGTGGAAAATAAAGAAAATGTCTCATTGAACAATGGCTTAACAGTGGAACGAGAAAGTGGTGATAAGCGAAATGTTGATGAATTAAATCGAAACAAGCTTGAAATTAATGCCACTGCGACTGTTGAAGCTGCAAAGAAATATGCAAGTAAGAATTTTCCTTAAAGAATAAGAATTTATGGTTGTTATAGACTTTCCTCGGTAATCATTCTATCAAAATCTTCAGACTCCGTTAGTTGCATGATAGATTGATTTTGTTTTGATTTTGTTGCTTATCAAAATCATATCACATTGAATGATTGTAATATAAAAAATATTTTATAAAATTTATGAAGGCCAACAAGTCGAGGGGATTCGTTGTAAGTTTGTTGAAGTGTTCTAAATATAAATCTATCTATTTATTTAAATGAAATGAAATTGAGGAATTAAATATCTACATTCGATGCATAAATCTTATCTTCCATCATTTATAGATTCCTTCCTTTCTTTGGCAAAGGAAGCAACAACAAAGGCTGCAATAACCGCTGAAGAAACCGCGAAAAAACTGCAAAATGTTGTCACTGAAAAGGTTATACTTAAACATAGTGTTTATAGATAGCATAGTTTTAAGTTTGGCTATGTTTTCTCCTGCTTGTTGCTGCATTGCCAAAAATTTCCTGTTCTTTGATATTTTTGACATGTGAATTAAAATATGAAATGTCTCTTTAATCTCAACTGGTCATTTTTTGACCAAACCTTATTGAGTATTGGTTACGAAAACCCAACGAAGTTTCTTCCATTAACAATTATTTCACTATCTCCAATGTGATTCATTATTTTTGCAGACAATAATTGGTGATTTGGATAAAGAACAAGCGAAATTCAAAGACGAAATAAATGCAAATAAATTGACAACATATGTATTGCCATGGTCTAATTTACCGGATGAGTGGGTTGCTAAAAAGCATATTTTGTCACTCTCATTGGTAATTCTTTATATTAAACTATTTAATTTGTGTTTGAGTGAAATTAAAATACGTTTTAAATTTTTCGAAAGATCGCCTCCTTAAATGTTGTTGAAATGTTACCATTGGCAAGTGGATTACTTGTATTATCATTATTGTTATTTCAATTTCCCAAGCGTAGCGTAAATTGCGCTTAGCTTTAAAATAACAAAATTATGGATATTAGTTGCAAGAGCGCATGTAGCTTTACACTGAATTTAAATTTCATTATCTCAAATTTTTGTTGTAGCCGATGCTGTCACCTTTCCGTTATATGAGATCTGTTAAGGTTTTTCTGCCACTTTAAACGTCTGCAAGTTTTTCTTATATTTTTGTTGCTTGTAGGATACTCGAAATTTTACTCGTGATCCACCATCAGAGACGAATTTTAATTTCAAACAGATGCAGTCAGTGGCAACTGCCTTACTCGAAGAAGATCCAAATTTAAGAAAAATTAGATTCCAGCTTGTCCCTAAAAAGTATTCGTTTCTTTATTCGTTTTCAGCAATTGAAAGACATTGATCAGAATTCATAAGTGATTTTGATTGTTTAATATTAGTTTGCTAAATTTTATATTTAATATTGTGATATATGTCTCAAAAAACTTGAAAGTTTCGTCTATCTTATTCACTTTGGCGGATATAAGTCATTTACCCAAAAATCATCACTAAAAGTGTAAATAAAAGGAGGACTACTCAAAGATTCTCTAATTTTTAGGCTGCAAAGTTTATTATAGACTGAATGAAGAACGCTTTTGGAGAAACTACTTCTATCGTGTTTCACTGGTGCAACAGGCAGCTTTAGAAGCAAACTGTTCACCGGTTTCCCGTTCCGTTCCTGTTTTTTCAAGAGCTTTAGAACAAGGTCAAAGTGTAAAATCGCCTGCTTTAAAAGAGGAAAGGGCAGAAGAAGGAAAGATGGAAATAAGCAAAGATAATAAAACTTTGGAAACTAGCGTGAAAAAGCAGAATGAAATTGAAAATGAAGATGGTGAAACGAAGAATGAAAGACTGCGCGAAATTAGCGAAAATATTGTCAGCGCTACCCAAGAAAGTTCGTTTTCATCGATTTTTTGATCGTAATTTTTCGTCATTTTCGACTAAAACTTATTTCGAAAAAGATTTCTTGTTAATACATTTCCAATTTGTTCCGCATGTATTAGGTTTACGCATACGTATACGCTTACGATTTACGTACTCTTTATATTTATACTACTTTATTAATTATGCGACTGTCAGCTTATTTGAAGCTTGGTAGTATATCGTCTTTTTCGTTTTCGTTTAAAATTAATTTTTTCAGGGATTGAAGAAGATTTGGAACGAGAATTGATAAATTCTTTAAATGATTATGAACTTGTAACTAATCAAACAAATAAAACAGATGAACAGTGGGAAGAGGAAATAACTGAATTACTTAATTCAGCTTGAATAAGTGTTTGTGTCCTTTCATTTCTTTGAACTGCTATTACTGATGATTTATTAGTTAAAATAGCTGTCTTACACATTTTATAACTGTATACTGTCATCGATTTCACTAACAATTCTTTGTTTCATTGCTTGCTTTAAAACTCTGCTAAGTTTGAATTTCTGTGTAAGTAAAAAGAAGGAAAATTCGAATTTTACTTATCGGCTACTCATTTTTCTCTAAATGAGCCCAGTTTTCTCTGTAAAAGAAGCAGCATGTTTGAAGTGAAAAATTATTATCTTTTATATGAGCATATGATAATAGTTATTTAAATCTGAAATATGCTTTTGATTTTTTCTACCATAATTCTTTGTATTTTCCCAGCATTCCTATTTAATTTGCCAGGAGAACAGTTGCACAATTTTAGCAGAAAATATCTGTATTCTTTTCCAAGAACTAATAAACTAAAATAAAAGCTGAAAGCTGGAAAAGTTTAAGAGTTAATTAAGCTAAGTTTTGATAAAGGTTAAACTTTACAGTGACAGCTATAAGTCATTTAAAACGGAGTGAAATGTTGGGTCTCTATGATATGTGTGTGTATATATATATATATATGTTTGCTGTGTTTAACGACACAATTTATTCCATATCATTCTACATGAACTTTTCCTGTAACCCTAAATAAACTTTTTTTTTCTAATTGGATAGATTTCATGCTTGAAAAACACGAAGATTATAAATTGAAATTAGCAATGAAATGAGAAGACATTAAAATATTTCATTCCGAAGAATAACAGATAAAAAAGATTGGCAAATGAATAGGGAGAGGCGAAAACAACATTCTCTAGAATATGTTTTGCAAAGTTATCAAGATTCATTTCTGGTCCTAAATAAATACTGCTTGTCATTCAGCTGATCAGTTGATCTCTGATCGCTGATATTGAAATAAATTGGTAAATACAAGAAAATCTTGATAACATGGAAAACAGCTCTTTGATTCATCTGGAATACATCTTCAAATGATATTTAACTAAAAGCTCGTAATAATAATTAATGCATTGCTAACATTAACTCAAATTTTATCCATTATTTTTAGTAAATCTAATTTAATCAATTATACTTCAAATGTACCTGCAATTGTTTAGATAATATACTCAGTTAGGAGTTAGTAAAGATAAAAGATGAGTCAATTCAATAGTTCAATTTAGTTTCTTTCTTAAAATTATTCATTTCATTTTTAAATTTCGACCATTAAAATTATGATAAATGCTTTTTGTACTGGCTATTACTGATAGCCTTAAGATTAATTAACAGTAATTAGCACCTGGAAAAATGCATTGTTATTGATCCTCCCCTAATTCACAGTGTTTATTATTTTCCTCTTCTTGGCACCCAAATGTAAATCACATGTAAGCAAGCACATGTATGCTATGCTTATTCTATATGTGTGTGTGTGTGTGTCTGCGTGTGTGTGTGTGTATGTTGTGTGTCTGTGTCTGTCTGTCCGTCTATTTGTATGCATGTATTTATGCGTGTATGTATTTTTAAGTATTTTTTCGGCGAAATTGTAGAGTAAGCTGAAGAAGAGATGTTTTGATATTTCTCTCTACGTACCCTGGCATTTATTTTGCCGACCCTAACCAACCCACCTAACTAATTTTTTTTTTTAACTAACCTAGAGAGGGACCTGATAAAGTCAGCTTCTTGTGTGAGTCGTGTATCGGGTAGTTAAGGAAATTGTGGGTCCTTGTCCCCATGCCCCGCCCCTAATACTTGTTTATATTTATTGCCTAAAAGGCAGATAGATAGCTTCACATCAGTACCTATCTCCTCTCCATACTATTTTTTTGAATTTAAAACTTTTTCCTTTCTCCATGTTGTTTTGATTAAATAAAATGGTGAGTGCATTTATACATATATATATATACGTTTGTCTGTCTCCCTGTCTGTCTGTCTGTCTGTGTGTCTGTCTATCTGTATATGTACGTGTATCCTAACTTCCTATATTTGCCTGAAAATAGGCAATGATTTTGGATCATAGAACAATTTGAAAGAATTTTGATAGATTGTAATAGTATTTAAATGATTTGATATAAACATCGCTTTAGTCACTTTCTTATGATATCTCTGGGATGGAAGAGATGTTGAAATTGACAGGCATATAATGTTTGAATTGAATTGTTGTGATGAAAAAAACAAAAGTTTGAAATTTTTTTTTTTTTTTTGCAAAATCAAAATTTGTTTTTTTTTTTTTCAGATGTATTTGAAATGATTACAATCTTATTCAGGTATTTTTCCATTAATTTATTAATTAATTTAAATTATGATTAAGCATTAATTTAAATTATGATTAAGCATTGATTTAAATTATGATTAAGCATTAATTTAAATTATGATTAAACAATTATTTGCTAAATAAAACAATTCAAACTATAACGAAATGCTTTTTACAATATGTTCGTAAGAGGCAATTTTTGAATAAATAATATGCAAATTTTAGCAAATATAAAAAAAATTATAGCAATTGAATTTATCTTTTTAGTATTTTAAAAAAAGAATTCAAAAAGTAGCGGCTTACAAGTGTGGCATATCGATCTAGTATTTGCTCCCGTTTTGCGGGATTTTAAAGAAGCCTAAGATCAGTTGTGATCACGAAAAAATTATGGTTAGTGTTGACTTTTATAAAAGTTCTTTTTCTTTTCCTTTCTCTGACATAATAACATTATTATTTCCTGTTTTCGTGATTTATTTCTGTTACGAAAATAAAAAATCACAGTTGAAAAGCGAATTCTTGGGAAGTACCAAAAGAAAACATTGCTTTCGTTGTGTGTGCATATCGCTGCTACCATTTTAGATTGAAAACAAAATTGAAATAATTTTTGAGTAACACTTAAAACTTTCCGTTTCACCATTCAACATTTCCTGTCTGTCATTTGTCACTGGTCGTTCTCGTCATAATAAGAAATTGAAATTATACTTTTTACCCTTGCAGAAATTTCTCTATATTTTGATCAATATTTCATTTGTTAACTCATTTAAGTGAATATCAAGTTGATGTTTCTTGAGGTTATAAACTATAAATAATTTTTACTTTTTGTATTCTGTCTAGGATGACAATATTTCGAAGAAAAATTTTAAAATTTAAGTTTCGAAAAAGATTTTTTTCTTCTTGTTTTGTACAATGAATAAGTTATTGTTGACAAAAAGAATTTTGAATACATATATTTTTTGTTTGTATGAAATTCTTTTCACAAAGAAAAATCGCAGATTGTATATTTAAATAAAAAATCAACTTTTGATAAGTGGAGTGTTGTTGTTTTTTTTTTTTTTTTTTTAAATCTAAGGCAGCTTCTAAGATGTGGAAAAAGACAGATTAACAGCTGAATATTGAATTTCTTGACTTAATTATAAATGGATGACGTTTGCCAGTTTTCATTTAAGCTGCCACATCAATCATCTTATAATCATGAGATCTTTTTTTCTTTAAGTGAATTTTTTAAAAAATCTTTCAAATCTTCAATTCATTCATATTATGAAGTGTGAAGGGAACTGAAAGGCTACTATACAATAATTGAATGATATTATTCCTTTATCCACCAGAATTGTTTTTTTTTTCCAGAATATATTAATAAATAATTATTTAAAATAGAATTTTTTCTTCTAACTTCTTTTTAATTGCTCATTAATAACAAGATGAAGATAACTAATAATTTGATTCGATCTATACTGATCGATACTAACCCTCATTAGTATGTCATATTCCAGTAAGTTCTATAATCAGAATGTACTGAATCTGCTGAGGCTTATTTATTACCAAGTTTATAAGCAAAAGTTTTTCCGAATTATCTTATTACTTTCGATTCTATCGATATGTTTGCTTTTCGTTTGTTTATTTGTTTGTTTGTTCGCTTTTAGGTAGATATTTTGTAATTTGAAATTATGATTCGAATTAATGGTTGAAGTTTCGGATAATCTAGACCCAACACAAACATAATAGGCAAAGGAAGCAAACAAGTGTACAAATACATAAGCAATGCAGATAGGCTATGAGAAAGAAGCTTCTTTAATTTTATTAAATTTGAATCGCAGCAAACTTTGTTCACGGAAGTAACAAAGACAATTTTAATCGTTTGTCAAAATAGTTGTTGACAACTTAAGGGTCGCATACTTTTTATTTTGTGGCCTTATTGGAAAATAAAAAGCTTAAGCGAGAAAGCAACTGTAAGAGCAATTTATGAATGAATGCTATTGTGTAGAAAAAGCTGAAGGAAGGACTGGATAGGCAGCCAACAGCGCTTTCCCTTCAGGCTTTTTATGTCTATCTGTTTGTCTATTTATTTATCAGCATCCCTGCCAATACACAAAATAGGTGGAGAAAGGAAAATTGTGCATTTTAACTTTCATCAAGCACATTCTATTGTGCTTGCTTGTTTCCTCTAGCTAAATTTCTAAATCGAAGTTATTAGACTGGAATCGAACTTGTCCAATATGAAAAGTTGGGAAAAAATTTGGGATCGTTGTAATTAGGAACAGCAAGTTTGGCCTTATATGAAAAGTTGGGAAGAAGTTTGGGATCATTTTATTAGGGACAGCAAGTTTGAATGAAGCTGAAAAAATCTTATGTTTATCAAATGTTGATTCCATCAAAATCTTTTGGAGTATTCCCTCAAATAGACTATTTATGATACTCATAATTTCAGTACTTAAAAGTGGTAGATATATTTTGTAGATTTTCGAAACGCCAAAGACGGAATTTCGAAACCAGATTGCTTCACGTGAAGAAAAACCAGTCGTACGAGAAGTACAAGAAGACTCCACTGGGAACGATTCGAAAGTACGCTCAGCTTTAACGAATGCTTTGGCTAAAAAAAATGGCGAAAAATATAATTTTTTTGAAGATGAACAAGTGAGAATCCATGTGTTTTATTCGCAAATACTTAACACTTTATCTATGAAAGTTCAAGCAAACTGTAAAAAAAGAGTGATAGAAAATACGAGATAAAAATGAGAATGGTTTAAAAATATTTTATAACATGATTTTTTGTGGATTCATTTTAAAAACCAATCAAAACGTTTTGCGAAAATTTGAAAAATCCATTTTCAACATTGAAACTAATTATCTAAAAAATTCAAAGTGATTTTATTGACGTAGTGTTTTTTGTTGAAAGATGATGTAGTGTGAAATGTTGACTGGCAAAACCAAAGGCTTTGGTTTTTCTTTTTTTTTGATGGACCTAATTTATGCATTCAGCAGTGAAGATAACAGGAAAAGAATGAATTCTACATAAATAGTTAAAGAAAAATTGTTGAATAGTTTGTGCAAGTTTCTTTCGTATCATTTCCTCAAAAGAATCATACACATCACTTCATGGAAGTTTATACTTAAATAGCCATGTCAACCAGCATATATGTTGTTGCAGTTAATATATAAATCAAGATAATAATAATAGTAATAATAATAACAATAAGCATCCTTAAAGCATGAATTATTGTAATGATGTTTTATGCAGGTTACCGGACAAATTTTTCAGACGTTTGTTATTCCTTTTATTGCTTTATTTTTGCAGGTTCGAAAAACGGGTTCTATTTTCGAAAGAAGAAAAGATATGCGATATGTTAAAGAAGCATTACCACGTGCACGCTTGAACGGTTTTCATATAAAGGTTTGAATCTATTTTCTATCAGTTTCGTTTCTTTAATTAAAATAATTTTATGAATAAATTTTATGGTAAGTTTTTAAGCCTGATTCCTGTTCATTAAAAATTTTTTAGGATAGGTTGATTATTTTTGACATATGTAAAATTACTAGGTTTGTTTTGACAAAGCTAATTATAACGAATCGTTGCGTGGCATGTTTAGAATAGGATACAAATGCTAAATTTCAGATGGAAGATGACTGTCCACAAGGTGGTGATGATACAAGGCTATCTGTACTTCGTGCCTTGGGAACGCATAACTGTCGAATGGTACCGTGTGTTTTATGTGAGCGTAATTTAGTTGTTTATGACAGATATCCACTCATCGATGGTACTTTCTTTCTTTCCCCGGTGCAACATACCAAAACTGCGGTTAGCATGAAGTTTGAGTCCAAGCAAGTTTGCATTTCTTGAATTCGAAGCATTTTCATACCAATATATATTCTTTATAACGATATGAATAATTCATTCAATTCATATCACTGTGTTTTCAAAATGATATTTTCTTGAATTTTATTGAAACTTTTGAAATATAGTAATTTTCAAAAAAGTTTATCTTATTTGGTTTCTTATGTATGATATTCATGAGAAAAATAAAAATCATCGAATTTCTGGTTATAAACCAAACATATATTCTTGTTAATTGACTTCCCAAATGGAATCAAAAAAAAAATGTCATTTCAGAACTGGTTATTTGCATGCAATTTGCATCACATGTATGCATACCGAGTGGAAATGTCCCGGTTGTGGTAACAGTGGCTGGTTTCTTGGTTCGGCATTAATTGTTGGAACATTGTACACCTACGATATTTTATCAAGTACTATTTGTTGTGTACCAGTTTGCAGACATTGTCGTGCACTCTCGCTTATGTGTACATGATGTACAAAGTATGTGTATACTTTATGATATACGAAATATTAGGAGCACTATGAAATGAATGGATTTGTTATGTCTTGTTGATATGCTATATGTATGTTCGAACTGCTATATTTTGCATTTTTAAAGAAAAAAAAACTCTCCCGGTGATAGCAGCTTCAACATTATAGTCTTGTTATAGTAAATTCTAGTTTGATTGTTCTTCTGAATGAAATTTTCGAATTTTTTTTTTTCGCTTGAGATTGATGAGAAGTAATCTTTAAAGCACTGGAAATCACTTGTAACAAATAGTTAAATGAATTCATCTTAAAAATTAAGGAATACTACTGTATTGATCGTTGCTGAAAGCGCTGCAATCGTTCTATTATTTTTTTTATCGTTGAAATACAACAAACATTTTCTCATTTTTTCAAATGAGAATATAGATAATATCTGTTGTAATTGATTATAGTATATAGGCAACAAAATAAAAAAAGTTTAGCAAGGCAAATTTGACATATATGTACAGAAAACTCCTTACCAAATATGCCTCTTTAACTTTATCTACCTCGAATTGTTATTGTCTCATAATTTCTGTTGTGTTTGCTTGTAGTGCTTTTTGGTAAATCCCGGTGAAATATTTTGTTGATAGATCGTCCTTTTTTTATCGTTCTTCAGAATTTCAACTTTTCAATTCATTATTTGCTTTTTTTTTTCTGTATATGCTATATTTTTATCAAACATTTTCACTTATTTGCTGCACATATTTAATTGTGTAACAAAAAGGTGTTTATTACATGTTGATAGTGACTTAATTTTATTTTGCAACTGTTTTTCCAAGTGAAATTTCGGAGATTACAGGCCTAATTGCTGCTTCTTTTTGCGATATATAGGCATTGATGTAAATATTTCATATCGAATAAATCAGGAGGATTGTTGTTCCTAATTTACTTTGCGATGAAATTGCAAGTTGTTGTTACAACTTGATTAGTTGACAAAATCAGTCGGCCGTACGCTTTACAGCCGCGCTTTTCTCTAGTAATTGATTTATGCATATTACTCAAATCTAACTATAGAACTGGGTCACAAAAAATGGTCTAACGCTGATCGGATTTGATTCAACATCAAATTATGACATGGTATAAGTTAAGCTGATCAATGTGTGTCTTAATCCTGTTTAATACTATTCTGTAATATGAAGTACAAATACTATGAAGAGAAAACATTTGAAAAAAGAACCACTATGAAACAAATCGTTATTTGGCAAATTTTATTTTATCACACCATTATTTATCATCCTTCCATCACAAATTTTGCTTACGAATTAATTGTTGGTAATAAGATTGTTTATATTTTAAGAATTGGTGATAGTAATAAGATTTATTTAAGAATTAATGTGATAACATTCTTTGTATTTCAAAAATTGATGCTAATGAGATTCTTTGTATTTCAAGAATTGGTGGTGATAAGATTCTTTATATTTCAAGAATCGATGCTGATAAAATTTTTTGTGTTTAATGACAGGTCATAAATTTGACAGTTCTTGAGTTCATCATGAGTTTTACAAAGAACTGATAATAATAAGCCCGTTCAGTTGGAAAGTGTTGAAAGAGACGAATTCAATGAATTAAAGAAAAAGTTGTCATTAAAATTGATGACTATCTTACTGTATCGATGTTTGCAATAGTAGTCATATTATTCCTAATCATTAACATATTGCAGGCACTGATCACTATTTTCAAAAGAAAAAAAATGAAAATGACGCTATTCGTAATTATTTTTTCGCAGTATATACACTGGAGCAGAAACATCGATAAGTACTGTAACTTTTACATTAAGTGCAAATACTTGTGCATACACGGTTTACTTCTTTAAATTATCATATTTTATAAATTCTTCGGTATTCCTAATCATTACATAAGTTTGACAACTGATCAGATTAAGTTAATTTAAAATCATTTCAATGAATATGAACAATTAAGTTCTATTCGTTGTTACTAAAATCTATGTCACTGTACATTAGTTATTTCTGCACTATCATAAGAAATATCTGTTGATGTTATTTATATGAATTTTGAATGTCAAATACAAGAAACAGTTACATTATGCAAGGATTACAGTAAGCCGACTCTTTTTCTGTAATGTATTTATGAAAATGAATGTTTCATAATATCTATATGTATATTTATAATTTAAAAATTGTAAAATGAGAATAAAAAGTAAATTTATCAATTCAATGAGATCGAACAATTGATTACTTTTATATCAGTTATTGTTTGACCAATTTTCATTTCTTATTACTGATCTCTTCTTCTGATATCTTTCTTTTTTTTTCGTCCCAGAATATTTCATATTATTAATCGATAATATCGTAGTTCAGTTCAAAAAATTTTCTTCTGAAAAATATCAATCAGTATTACGTTATGCTGAAATCTTTTCTTTTCATTAAAATTTCCGGTTAACCTTTGAACCTGTGATTGTTGTTCAGAATTAAGGAAGATATTGAAATGATGATACTTGAGTAGACTAATGTTATTACTAAATACCCCTGATGATTAATCCCATCGGATCAGATTCATAAAATAAAGGTGAACTAAGAAGGTTAGAGGATAAGCAGTTCGTAGCCACCTCCTGTTGAGATCCTTCATGTAATCATCTTTCACCTTTCAATCTTTCATCAGGCAATAAATAATGTTTACCTGTCAAGCAGTAGTCAAATAATTTGTCACACTTCATCCTAATCCTCTTAAATCTTTTACCATTTGAACACTCAGCAAACTTTTTATTTGTTGAATTGATTTGCCTACTTTTGATATTTCATTTGCATTTTAGTCAATTTCAATTTTTAATCAAAATTTTTTACTCTCCTATGAAATCATCTTGTAGACCAATAAACCTTAATATTTTTATGATGGAAGAAATGAACAACTTCTTTATTCCATAAATGCAATAGTATTTCGAGAAAAAATAAGTGAATTCCATAAATTCATTAATGATAATTTAATTGAGAAAGAATTAGCAAAACATTTGACCATCTAGCTTAATAGAAAGGAATATACAAAGCATTTGTATAATTTTATAGAATCTCAATAAATTTTATTTATACAAACTTAGTTTTTATTCCATGAATGTAAGTGTAACAGTACTTTGGAACTGGAATAGTCCCCAAGAACTGTGACCTAATAATCAAACAACTCAATGCCAAAAAAAGAACAAAAAATACCATCCATCCACTGGCAAACGTTATTTTCCCAGACATAAAATGTTCATTCCAGTAAATGAATCAAAAATCAAAATGACATTTAACCTTT
>JARVGP010000199.1:35926-78753 GCA_029876185.1 Mansonella ozzardi
ACCTAATAATTAAACAACTCAATGCAAAAAAAAGAACAAAAAATACCATCCATCCACTGGCAAACGTTATTTTCCCAGACATAAAATGTTCATTCCAGTAAATGAATCAAAAATCAAAATGACATTTAACCTTTTCCCTTGTCATTGTTGTATAACATCACTTTCAATATCATCACTGTCTCTACAGTTTATGTTTTTCACACCAATTTTGTTTCATTGCAATATATTCTCAATAAATATTTGCCAGAATCTTTACTCTGTGTTTTGGTCATATGTCCACTCTAAGCTTAAAGAAAGATATACCATTAGTTGATATTGGAACAATAGGATTTGCATGTTTGTGGACAATATGCCAATGAATAAACATGACAGTAATTCTGCTCTGATGCTTAAGCAAATAAATTTTCACACACCGATAGAAAAGAATTTGTTTCTTTTTTTTCGAAAATTGAACGATGAGCTCATAGTATTGCATGCACTCGCAGATTTGCATTATGAGAGGTAAACTTGCATGTTTTGCATTCCAAATAATGAATCTTAATAGGCAAATAAGAAATTCAAAATGTGGTAAAAAGTAAGAGAATGAGTAAAAAATCAAACTATCGCAAGATTAACCTCAGTCATCTTTAAGAAATTTTCCATGATTTATTTGAATTTTTTAAAATGTTTCAAGAAAAAATGTAACTTGATACTTTATAAAAATTTTATGACAATTTTTTCAAGACTGACAACATTTAAAAATTATTAATTTCTCGCAATAAGTGGAAAAATCAAAACTTTGAATTTTATAGGATTTAATTTTAAAAAAATCTATTTGACACACATTGGAAAAAAACTTCAAAAGAACGAAGAATTAAAAGTTGGCTCATTTAAGCCATAAAACAATAAATTAAAAATGGTTCAGAAATGAGCCGGATTTTTAATAGTTCAAAGGTGAGCTGACCAGGAAAGTTTCATTTGGCGCCATATGCACCATACTACTAAACCATATACAGTCTGAGACCATTTTGGTTTTTTTCCTTCAAAGTTTCTTCTGAGGTGGTTGGTTTGTTTGGTTGGTGATGGTGGTGATGGAATGAATGGACATTGATATTTCTTCAACTGTTGGATGATGTTTATATTAGCCAACCCGGAGCTTTTTTTTTCCAATCCTCACTAGTTTTGTTGCGTATTTTTGTAAGATTTCGAGACGATAAGCATCCACCAGGTGGACGCCAAATAGTTTCATTGCTTCTGTTAAACCAAATAATTTTATTCTATTCTCTTATGAAAACAGAGTAAAATTATTTCTCAAATTATTTCTCCTCCCTTTTTCAAATTTTTTGATAAAAAAATAAATTGCCAATATTTTGCGACTATTTAATTTGTTCTTAAATTTCGTTAAGAAAATAAACTTAGTTTATGCTTGTATTGATAAATATATATCCTTTTATTAGATTGAAAAAGTTTCATTTTACTTTAAAATGTTTTTGATTTGAAATGAATTTTGAAATAAAATACATTTGCAATCATGTTTTTTATTCTATCAATAGTTGATTCATCCACATTGCATCAGATGTTCAAACCGATCAATAAAAACAATCTACCTTAGAAGAAAAAATTTTAAACATTTTAGGTCAAAAAAAAAGTTGTGAGCATATTTCTTTGCATTCATCAATTGGACCAATTTCTGATGATAATTGAGTAACTTTTTTTAAAGATAAAATAAATTTTGAAATTGTTTGAATTGAACATTATTTCTTTATTAGAACTATTATTATTAGCAACAGAATTAAGCTAATGATTGCTATAGATTAATGAGAATGTGTACCAACATGGTAGTAGGTGGATAACAAAAAGATTTGAATTAGGAGCTGAGCTGTTTGACAGGTGGAAAAGGTTGTTTTAGGTTTTGTAAGGAAACGAGGTGGAAAGAAGGACATATCCTTGAGAAGTCAATGTTCTTCTGGTCTATTTGGGGTCCCATTTTTCGCTTTTCTCCTCATCATCACCCATTAATAATCGTTCATGCGCGAAAATTTCACCAGTAGTAATAATAATTGAATGGGAAGAGATAGTAGACAATATTTCCCTTGTATTTCCCCTATTCATCAGCTGAGACTACTTATACTAATTAGCTGAACGATATGCGCAACAATTTCAATAGATTTTGGATTGAACTGAACCAATTTGCATTTTGCGATATCAACCAATAATATCGCATATCCTTCCATTCATTCTTTTACTAAAGGTATTTCTCAATTACAAATAATGTGAAAAGTTGTCATTTTATTTTCTTGAAAAATACTTTTTTCAATTTAAAATTCTTATATATCATCATCTCAAACAATACCAATCATCTGTGTGTCAATATTCACAGCAAAAAGAAATATGCAAATAGTATGATAAAATGAAATGAACAGATTCTTTTTATTACTGAATCAATTACTGTCGCTACCATTATTTGGCAACACTATCATTAAAATAATGAGGTTCTGATCACTGTAGCTATTGTAGTACTTCTAAAAATTAATGGTTGTGCAATTATCGAGAAAATATCATAAGCATCATTATCTTTGGCAATACGATTATTATAGATATTATAGTTATCATTGCCATGTTTTCACTTTTGTGATAATAATGTTGATATTTTTTTTTTTTTTGCTAAATGATTGGCATATTAATGAATTTCTGTTTAAATTGACACAAATTTAAATTAAAAGGAAAAAAAAAAGCTTAAGATACATAAATGCAACTTATTTATTAGCATTAGTAAAAATTGTTAAACGCTCAAAGTACCAAAAATTAATTGGCAAATTTAAATTTAAACTGAAATATCACTATTAATTCAATTCTCTTTTTTTATTTGTACAGTTTTATTATCTGCATATGTATGTATTGCATATTACTTATGTCAAATAATTTCAAGTTTTATTTGTATGATTTGTGTCAATAATAAATAATAAATATAACAATAATAAATAATAAATAAAAAAGTAAAATTTTTAAATGACTAATATTTTTGAAAGGAAAGAGTAAATAAATATTGAAAAATTTTATCGCTCTTTTTTCCTCTTTCGAAAGCCAAAATGTTGACTAGCAACATATTGGCCAAAATTCATTCAATTTCCATGGATTAAAACAGTTTTTATAAGTTAATAAATTCATCATTGCTAGGAGCAGGTTGTCATGCAATAATATTGATGACATCCCGCAAAATCCAATATCTTTCTGAAATTATCATTGGATCGATTCTTTAGCGCTATAATTTGTATTGATTACTTTTTTTTTTGAAACTAAAGTGAGAATTAAATTAAATTCAAATATATATATATATATGAACTTGAAATTTTTAGACTTTCATTTTTTATTGGGATTTGTTGTTTCATTTTGGCTCGTTAGCAATTTAATTAAATTAAATTTTTACTTTAGCTTATTTCTGTAATGAGAATAACATTAATAAATGTGTCACACATACACTTAAAAAGTTTGTAAAGTTTGGAACTTAAATATGTTAGGCAAATGCTTACCAAACATTCATTTGCATAGCTTAATTAGAGAAGCATAATTTTATTGTGAAACGAATTTTATTCTTTTCAGGAATTGCCTTTATCACTGAATTATATCTCTTCGAAAAGGTTTCATCTGTTATTATTCACATTTAGTTTTACGAAACGAAAGTTTTTATTTTACACTAAAGTTACGCTGAAGCAATATATTTATTACCTTTATGAATTCAAAGCTACAGCGAAGGAATAATATGTCCAACTTTGCTATTTCATCTTTGTCTGGACTAACTTTTGTTAAAAACTATTTAATGATTCAGTTAATCAGTAACACAAAGCACAGCTTAATTAGTTCATCTATTATTTATTTTCAATTTTACTTATAAGATGTTTCAGTTTACGAAAATAAATGATGTGATATATGAGCATGAAAAACGGTGTTTGTATATATTATTTATTAATCTAAATGGCTTTTCTCATTTCCATTGCTGAAAATGGACATGAATGAACAAGAAAGATGCAAGAATTTCTCAATTTATTTGCAAATTTGAAATACAATCATTCTTTGTTTATCGCTAATTAAGGTGAATTTCTAGTGAAATCAAATTTCGTAAAAAAAACAATCTCATTTATGACATTTAGTTTTTATTCTACAAATACCGCTAGATATTGCTAGAATATTTTGATGAAATTTCATATCAGATAACATCAAACTCATTTTCTGTTGTATGAAATTAACAAAGAAAGATTATTTGACCCATGAATTCAGTGAAAAATTGTGTCATGATTTGCACTAAAGAATGTCTTTTGCTTAAGGACAAGATTCAGATCGAGCTGTTGAAGTAAATTTATTCGATGCATTTACATAAATGATATCAAGTTAAAACGATTAGCATAATTCAATTAATTTTCATATAATTTATCATCAAAAATTACTTATATTTTTTAAAAGTTAATTTCAACAAAATATTTAATTTGATGATTTTACAAATAGAAACAAAATTTCATTTAATTGATCCTATTGTTGTTCTTTGATATGAATATAAAATTTCAGGTTGATATCAGTTGATTTTTAATTAAATGAAACTTTGTTGCTATTTGTAAAATCATCAAATTAATCATTTTGATTTACAAATTAGATTAGATTTGATTTGTTAATATCTTCGTTAAATCTGAATTTTGCTCCGACAAAATCTTCTGATAGAATGTTCCATTATCATTCTTATCTTCTCTATAATACTGATATGAAAATGATAGCAAAGTTTATTTCAATCTCTTGTTTAATAACAGCATAATCAGCATCCAGTTTCTACTAGACAGATGCTAGATAGACTTATGAGTGAAAGCATAATTGTCGTTGTCAACGTCATCATCATAATCTTCATTATCATCATCATCATCATCAATCATCATCATCATCATCATCATCATCATCATCATCATCATCATCATCATCATCATTATCATTATCATCGTAGACGGCGCCGCGTCATTTCTTCATCAGAATCATTAGTGGGAGGAGTGGAATAAGTGTGAATCCTACCTGTCTATCTAACTACCGTATACCAAACAACCGTTCAAGGGGTGGGACATTAGTAAAGGAAGGGCAGGACCAGGACATTGCTTCTCTTCGATTTCGATTCTCTCTGCTAGTGCTCTGGCAAATTTCAATGATATTCTGTTGCTTTCTGTTTGTTGTGTTACTGCAAGTGTACATTCAAATTTTTGAAATCATTATTATTCTTGCATTCCGGATGTGTTTTTGTTTTGTTTTATTTTGTACCTAAATTCCCTACATATTATCTAATATTATTTCAGTGAAAATTTCATAAAATGTTTTTTTTCCAGAAATTCTACTAAAAAATTAAAAATTTATTTTAATATTTTAATTTAATAATTTCCTTTATGTAATTCTAAAATGGAGGGAAAAAAAAAGAAACGTAAGATTGATTGCTTTTTGAAAATAAATTTGAAATTGTTAGAATTAAAATCTTCGTTGTTTTTTCCTTATTCAGTTATCTCATGACCTTTACTTAATTCCTATTATTAAGTTAAGTTAAAAAATTATCCCCTATGTTATATGCTCTTGCAACGTTTCGTTATTTCCTTGATTTCAGTAAGAAGTTTTAATTTCAGATTAATACCATTCGAAAATTGGTAATATATTTGAGATAAACGATAAAGAAGAAATACATAGGAAATCAGTGAAAATTTCTGAGTTCATAATTTATTCGTTTACGGGATCATTTCTTGATTGCTTCAATAATTTTATTCATTTGGTCTACTACATTCTTTCATCCTGAAAATTCCTTTCAATTATTACTTCTTACTGTGAATCCATTCCGGATTCTTTTATTATTTCATATCTTTTGGCGCAAAAAAGACGAAAGATACAGAAGCAAGGATAGCGAAGTGAAACAAGCTGGCTACAAATCTAATCGCTTTCCGCGGTATATATCGACGTTGTAACACGGACCAGCAACAAGCTGACCAAAGTATCAGAACAACGCAACCACAAAAAGCACCGCATCAGCTACAACAATTGCAACAAGGTGCTACTGTAAGTGGCAATAGTAGCAGTAGCAGTAATAATACTAACAATATCAATAGCGGTGTTGGCAGTGGTGGTGCTGGTGGTGACAGTGGTGGTGGTAGTAACGCTGGTAGTGGCGGTGGTGGTGGAAGTGTGGTAGAAGTGATAGGCTTTTTTTCTGACTCGAGTGGTAAGGAAACACCTACAACCTCCTCTGCTACTGAGGTTACAACAGCCACTGATCTCGATTATTCGAACTGTATCATGTATGATCAACATCATCCATCTATTGCTGACTCTTATTCATTAGTTGTCGCCACATCAGCTGACACTAATAATACCAGTAATGGTGGTGCAGCAATTGGGAAGATCGCAAACGATATACAAACTCAATTAAGTTAGTTTCTTATTTTAAAATTTTGCTCTTTATTTTATTTCATATTTTAATGGCAAAAATAAGCTAATCTTAAGTTGAACTACTCAGTTAATTAATTCTTTCTTAAACTTATCAACATTTTTGATTTCTATCCTATTCCGATTTATATTCGATTTTTGTTCCAACATTTCCTAATGCAATTGCATTAGCCTTTTAAAGATAACTTGAAATGTTACGACTTATTGAACTAGTTTGCTTATTAAAGATTAGATCAGGAATCACTAGAAGTTTGATGCCATATTTGTCACAATCTCCTTTAACTTTATCGTCAATTTCTTTATAAAATGATTTGCAAAATTTGCTTGCTTAAGATATGAAAAATAGTATTTGTATTCGATCAGAAACATTGCGCTTCCAAGACTTGAATGAAAAATTGCAGCACTTTTGCTCTATGAATAGAGAATTGAACTTTTGTTGGCAGCTTTTGAAAAATTTTCTGATCTTTGATTAGAATAGAAGTGTCCAAGTATTGATATTTGCCTGATAGTTTTTAGATATGTTCGATGTTTCAAAACTTCATACAATCAGGGTTTTCTATACTGCATTGTAAAAATTATCCTCATTAAAGTCTCACTGATAGTAATTTTTTTCTCAATAAGTAAAATTGAAAAGTTTTTTAATTTTTTCAAATTAATTCTTAGTACAGCCATTTTTATCACTTCTATTCTGAGGAAAAAACTTTTTTACTTCAAAGTGAAATTTGATTCAGCATCGTTTGACGTCAGCTTCCTCTTCATTCTAATTTCACTGCATTCGATTTCGGCTTTTCCTTCCACTTATCAAGCTACTGATCTGAAAAAAAACATAGCTTTATGTAAACATTGAAACACTGCATTTTTTTTTTCATTTAATTTTGTTCACTTTTTTATTAAAATGAAAAGATGATTAAGAAGGATGTTGCTGAATTCAATGATTTATTCAGAAAACATATACATATAACAAGGTTTCAAGAGAGAAAAAGAGAGAGCGAGAATGAAATTTAAAATTAGTGTTTTTCAATTTTTATAGATTGAAGTGCAAATTTCAGATAGTGTCATGAACTGAGTGATGCTTTGATTTTCTCAACAATTCATATCACATCTTTTTAAAGTGATGAATGAATAAGAAGTAAAGAGAGAAAATGATAAAATGCACCTAGCATATGGACGAGAAAAATGCACTCAGATACGACAACTAACCTACCATTTTAACTGACCATTCCTTTTTGCCTTAGTCAATCGAGCCAGTATTTGCATAATTACTTATGTTCAAAATTAGGACACATTTGGTACGGATGGAGGAAAATCTGCAACAGCATTACTTTCTTCTTATTGCTTTTCATTGATTCCTATTAATTTTAGTAGTCAAAAAATTCTTTTAATTTGATGATATAAGCCAACTTTCTCAAAATAATCTTACAAAGTTAAGGCTGTTTAAGAAGATTGTACTATGTTATAAAGTATTATGTGGGAATCCTCCTTCATCAATCAAAAAAAGATAACAAATTTCTCTTATGATAGACTAGATAACTTATTTCATTAAATAGTAAAAGAATCAACTAGCTAGTTCATGAAGCCTGAAAGATTAAATATTATATATCAGGATTCATTTTATCAAACATCACAGGTCTTCGATTTTGGCTAATTTTGTGAACAGTGAAAGGACAGCATTGATAATTGAATGTGGCATTTTGGAAGGTCGTTTAAAGCCCATTAAAAATAGCTCCCGAATGTGACATTTTAGTCTTGGCCAATAATTTTAGAAAGAACATCTGGTTCCAGGCTTGACTGATTTATGAAACTGTTAATTAGGGTTTTAGATTCACTAACTTCTACTGTTCATACCAAATCTTTAAATCATAGTTTGAAATGATTTTACGAATGTTTTGTTTGAAAAGGCAATAAAATTTCACTTCAATGTAATTCATTTCATTTTTCATCATTATAAAATATAAATACATCAGTTTTAATATTATAATTCGAATTATTTTATCATTTTTGACTTATTTTCGGATGCAATCAATGAAATGCCTTAATTAGTTATTTTTAAAAACTTCACTTTTCCCGCTAGAACTATCATTTCAAGAATAGTTTTACCTAATTTAAAGAATTCTAAAAATCACTAATCGAAATCTTTATGAGCCAGGTAAGATAAAATAACAATATCAATTGAATAATATTATAGTTTTGATTGAATCACTGTATGTTAGCTTCTTGTGTCTTTTATCAGCAACCATTCAGTCTTCGCTTCGATCAATAAAATGATCAGTGAAATAAAATTGAAATAAAATTAAAATAGTTAGTTGTTGAAAAAAATACAACAGGTACAGACATTTTGCAATGTTTTCCACTGCCAATCGCTTGAACTAAATAAATGCTATATGATAATGAATAATTCGCAGGATCAGATGGGCAGAGACAGCAACAGCAAGGATGTCGATTGTGTGTCGGATGCTTGCAAGGTATGGCAAACAGCTCAGCTCACACAAAATTCATGAATTTTTTATTTTAAATAATCCAGCAATTTGAGAATTTCAAATAGACCATTTCACACGCTTTCATCGATTAAGCTTAGGGCATAAATTAACAAAAAAAAAAAATTTCAAATCCAATTTTTTTTTTCTTCCTCTCTCTTTCATATTTATATACGATATATTATAAATTTTAAAGTATTTTGCTGATAAAAAAAAAATCTTAATTTTCAAAATTTCTCTGTTGAGCAGAATTTATTTTCAGAAATACGTGATCCTTTTGTATTATGTGTCAGTCCAGATCTCGAATTTCACGCCGGTTGTTTAAAGGTTTGTTTAATTATTATCATTTGAATTTTTTAAAAAATTTTATTTTTAATCTAATTTAATTAAGTAAAATTGATTTCAATGAGAATAATTGCAGTATTTAACTTGACTAAGCGGATAAACTGAAGTACCAATGCTTGAAAATGTAATACTAATTTTACATTCAGGCTTATCTTCAAGAATTATGTAACGAATGTTAAGAAACAGCTTTCATTAGATAATTACGTAATACTTTCAAGTAGATTTAATCTATAGAAACGTGCCAGAGATGGTACTTGTCACATTTTTAGGTCACATTCCATTACTTTAGCTTATTGCCAAACAACTTGATGCTCCATACCTTTTATTTACATAATGATTAAAACAATATATCGTTCGTTTATTTATTAATTATGATTAGAGAGATAATTGCATTAGAGTAAATGAAATTTACCTTGTCAGACATTGCTGTTTGGTTTCAAAATTATACATTATTTATAATTTGTAAAAAAGTTCGATGATTAATGTAGAAGTAAATTTTAAAAGAAATTTAGTAATCATAAAATTTTAATCAATTAAAAAGCGAAAGGACGTAAATTTATCTGTTTTAACTGTCTTTGTCGAAATGATAAAACAAAAGAAAATTTTGATCAACAAATGTAATTTGTTAAAATTCAAGAGACTTTCGTTTGAAATGCGAGAACATTTTCTGCTTTCAAGTATTTTAATATTTCAAGTATCGAATTATAATTAACAAGCATCACGACACTTTAAGCATATATCCTTGTGTAAAAGCAAATCTTCAGGATATCTATACAAAATTAATCATTGATGCAATGTTGCGTGTTCAATTTTAATTCTTTCATCAAATGTCCTTGATTCTATGACTCTCCTATCCAATTACTTACCACTAACCATCAGATCTTCCGCTTTACCTGTACTTATTATCGCTTGGTGACAGCCAATTCATATAAATATGTATTATTAATTCAATTTAGTTCAATTTAGTTGCGTTAATTTCGGAGAAAAAACTTTCCAAGTAAGTTTAGTTAGAAATAATCAATGAGATTAACTTATATCATTGAAGGATTAATTAGCAACAAGATAGAAATGACAAAAATTAACTTTGTCTTATGATAATTTTTATAAAGTAATAGAAAAAAATAGAAATTTTGCTGAAAAATAATTTTAACTGAATGAAATTTTTTTATTCACCCTAATTTGTTGAGACAATCTTCCACCACTAGCTAACCATATTGGGAATTACCGTAATCCTTGTCCTTGTCGAAGATACATTTATGGTGTGTTTCTTGCTCAAAAGACGCGCACACTGCTTTAAATTCAATATTGAGAAAAGAGATAAACAGGTTTTCGAAAAAGAAATTTGGCAAGGAAAAAGTAAATGATTCGTCGACACTAACATTATTAAATTATCAGCAAGATCAGTGAGCGTTAACTTCATTAATTTGGTTTAAAAATAAAATTTTATTTTGTAAGCACGACATCAGGGCAAATTTATTTCATTCTTAATTTCAAAAATTTTCATCTTTATTTTAAAAAAAAAATGCACTATGAACAACTGTCAACAAATTTAACTTTTATATAACTGCGAAATTCCAAGATGACAAGTTGATAAGTTTTAAAATTAAAATAAACAAAATAATCCTAGAAAAGAGAAACATTTGCGAAGAATTGCACAACAAATGAAATAAGCGATAGATACAAACTTTAAAACTATACACAAATTAAATTCCATTTATTTTAACTTTTAAACATTCCTATCAAATTTATACGACGATTCTTTTTGTCAAACTAATAAACATTCTTGTCAAATTTACATCAACTTTTTATAATTCATCTTGAAAAAAAATTTGAAAAATTAATTTAATAATTTGTAAAAAAAAGCAGTACATGAAATCTATCTTTATCAGTTTTAATTATAAATTAATCGAATGGATAAATTAGATGAAATGTTTGCAGTGTGAGCAGTGTGAATGTTATTTGGATGAAAGTTGTACAGCGTATATTCGGAACAATAAGCCATACTGTAAGGAGGATTATATCAGGTTCGTGGTCTTTGACTTCATATAATTGAAATCAATTTTTTTTTTTTTCGGATGAAAATGATACCAAATTTGTTTCATTTCTTTTTTGCTTAAGTTAATTTGCATGAAATTAATTTATAGAACTTAATTACATTAATTCATTAATTATAACTTATTACAAATTCAACCTATTCTTTTTTTTATTTTTGGTCCCTTCTGTTTGACATTTAACCAGTAATTAAAAAGAAAGGAAGCTAATAAGAGCTATTGATGAACAATAAATGTATTGTATCGGTAGCTCGATAACAATGGTACATTTAGAACAGCTGAGCACTTGTAAATACCACACTTCACAACTACAATTTATTCTACAATGACATGTTGTCCTGCACTTCAATTCTGTCTTATTGTTTCATTTTTTACATTCATCTTCCTTTTGTCACATGGCATCTTCTATGAAAAGGAAGTCTTTCTAAAAGATATAACTTTCTAATTCTAATCTAATTTTAAAAGCACGAACTTATGATATGCATTTATTTACTACTTCAAGTAACCAGATCATTTATCTGATCTTCTGATCTATTAGAATGTTCAAAATGAGATTCAAAATCAGTTCACTATTTTGTTCGAAAAAAAATAGAAAACTTTTATAAATATTTATTGATTTGTCAAAATAGAAACTTGACAAATTAAGCTTTTCTTTTCTTTTTAGTTAAATCGATTAAGCACTTTGTAAGATAATTGTATTTTCAAATCAAATCTGTAGCTGTTGTATTTTCATTCGGCAAACTGAGTAATTATCTTAATGTGTGTATCAAGTATGTCTTTACTAACCGATTGTACATTCTCTCTTTTAAGCTGCTGCTAATCGGTTTTTCTCATCCAGCTTTTGAAAGCTTTGATGGAACTAATCGGTTTAATGCGTTCCTCCCAGCTTCATTCATTTTACATTATCCTTAGTCTAATCTTTATTTTCAGCTTTTCTCCATAAATTATGCTTATTCTTCTTTTTTTTAGCATCTTTCCATAATTTCATTTTTTTTTAAAACTTTTTTTTGCAGCAAAATTAAGCAATTGATAAATTCCGTACATTCTTCAATATGACAAACGTTGTTTCTTTTGCGAAGAAATTCTTAGGTTACATTTTTTTCATTTATTGATAAAATAAACAGATGGTTTCACTGATAGCACTGAAGTCTGAAGTGTGTTAAGTTTTTGAGCTGTGTTTTAATTAATTACTATCTTTCTCATCATTGATGGCTCGTGAAATTAGTGATTGAAATTTTAATAATTTACTTATTTCTAACAATGAACAGTAAATTATTTGAGCACCGATATTCTTGCTATCATTTAAGAAAGGCAAAAAAAAGAAACAAAGAAATAATTTTAAATATGCAAAATGATCATCACTGCTAAAAACTACGTTATTTTCAATTAATAATCCAAAATGTCAGCTGTATAAATTGCTAAGCATGCCTAGTGTCTAAGCCACAGTATTTAATGAGATTATCTTCTTGGTCTCTTATCAATAGTCTCCATTGATAATCATTTTTGACAGCATGTGACAAGCAAATCCACAACAATCTTCGATACACAACTTGTCAACAACCATCTATTTATTTTATTTCAAACAATGATATGAATGAAAATATATCTAATAGAAATGTTTCGATTCTTCTAAAGTTAAATTTAAATAAAAACAACTTAATTAAAGTAGTTATGATAGAAGAAATTTTAGGTCATTTCAAACAAAATGTAAATCAAGCAAACAGATTATTTATGTAGTGTAATCTAAATTTGTATTATTCATTTTTCTTACCTAAGCCAATTTGTTCTTAGCTTTCAGTCGTTTGTTTTCGCAACATTCTTAGAATAGGAGATTAGATTTTCGATGTTATTGATAATTATGGTGATTATGGTGATACTAATTACAACCGTTGCAATACTGGAATTAATCCTCAATATAGCAGAGATTCGTGTGCCAAGAAAAGGATAGAGAGAAAAAATGAATTAATCTCACAACATAGTTAAAGTAGGGATAATCAATCTCTTTCAAGTCAAATAGTTCATCGCTTAACCAATCATTGATGCCGCACATTTATGAACAGTTAGAGATGATAATTAGTTGCAACAAGCAATTAAAAGTCATCATCGTTAAGGTAATCATCCAAGTAAATAGAGAATAAAGTGGCATGACATCAATGGGAAAACAATTTTACCGTCCAATGTCACCATCATCATCATTACCATCAACGCATCAATTATATAATTCACACCTTTTGCTTTTACCGAAATTGCTATACTATCTTGTTGTGCAAGAGGTTAAGTCGTTGGTATTTGTTTTCGTTTGAGAAAATATGTCACATTGTCACATTAAGCTAATTGATATGCTCATTTTGATGTCAATTTCCCATATTAATTTCTCGCTTTCTCACAGGTCATTTTACCTTCCAACAATTTCAACTAATGACCCAATTGTAATTACCAGGAAATGGATTTCAAACTTTCTCATTCATGCAATTGACGAAAAGCAAAATGAGTAGGGAACAGAAATTTTTGAGAAATGATCATTTCAATTAATCCAAATTCATTTTGAAAAAATTAATTCTTGGAATTTCAATATGTTATAGTTAAACTGAATGAGAAATGAGATTTGACAATTTTTCTATAATTATATAACAACATTTTACACATTTAAAAATGTTAAACATTTATTTCTTCTATACAGCATTAGTAAACTTGACAAGTATTTTTAATTTTACACTTAAATATAAATTACGATAAATTCAAAGCTACAAATTTTTTCTCAATAAATACTTTGTTTCATCATTTTCTTGCCCAGGATTAATTGAAACAATGAAGTATTGTTAGTCAGAATCCACGAATCCTGGAGAATGGTGAAGTATGTAGCAATTAGGATGGAAGCTGGGAGATGAAAGAAATCATAGAAATTTCGCATGATTTATGTGCTCACGTTTAGCATTAAAAATTGCTATTTAGCATTATTTTAAACGCTTAGAAGGCTAGGAATGGCAAATTTTCAAAATCAAATTCATGCAATTCGCTCTATTACTCATTCATTCGCATATCATTTCATTCATTTCATGAAATTTATTTCATTTTTTTAATACAAAACTTCGAGTAAAATTTGATTAAAAGAGAAATTTGTTCGGAAATGAAACAAAGAATTAAATTATATGTTCTTAATTGAATTGAGTTAAATCAAGGAATTAAATCGAATTACTGAATTAAATTTAATTAATTAAAAAATCAAATTCACAAAAGTGAATTAAATTATTTTTAATTGTTTTAATATTTCTTTAACAAAATTTCAACATTACAGACAATTTGTTATATGAATGAAAATTTCAACGAAATCAATAGTGTATACTTGACTACTGTATTTGATTATTTATGTTTTAAAGTAATAATATGACAAATACCTCTGCAGTATAATAATTAATAGTGAAATTGTTATTGAAGCAATGGAAGCGAGCCGTATCGTCTATATATTCTTCGTACTTTACCATCTCTTGCAAGCTTACCAACTACTTTGCCGATTTGATCCTTATTCAAATTATTATGCAAAAAGGCAGAAGCAGCCAGTAATATTACCTTTGCACATTCATTCATTTATTCATTTATTCATTCATTCAATCATTCATTCATTCATTCATTCATTCATTTATTCATTCATTCATTCAATCGTTCAATTGGAATAATATATGGAAAAAGAGAAGCCGCCTTGCATCTTTTTTCGCTCCTTTTTTTCTATCTTTTTTTTAGTTTGGCCTTTTTTCTACTTTTCCATCATATAGCAATATAGCTATGCATATATCGTGAGAATTTTCATTCATATTCTTTTTTTTTAATGAAAATAGAAAGGGAGGTAATTTGAGCTACCGAAAATGATCCTTGCTTTTATTATTGTCCCAGTGATAGTCTAAATACATTTGGCACTTTTCTCCTGCTTGGTTCGGCCATTATCATTGTCATTCTCGTCATCATCGTTATCATTGCTGCTTTGATCAGCCAAAAAGAAAGTGCGCAGAAATATTGAGGAATAAAGAATAAAAGAATGACAAATTATTAAATGAGGAAAAATTATTAGCTATCAGATATTTAGGCTGAATTTCCAATCAAATCTTTGAATAATTATAGCCTAAAAAGTTCCGAGATAACTTTTTCACGTTCACTTATTTAATTTTTAATATGGTTCAATGAAAATTTCAGAAATCATTTTGCGTACAATCAATTTTGCATAACTTTTGGCAGATATAAAGCTTTCGCTAATGTTTGGGCAAGCGTATGAAAAAGTTTAACGAAATGATGTTTCCATTAATTTTTTAATCTATTTTATGGAAGAAAATTGAAATTATAAATTTTTCTGAGACAAGCAAAAGACAAGTAAATGGGATAATAAAAATGTTGAAAAATTGAAAGTTCGAGTGATTTTCTAGTTTCACTCTCATTTCAATTGAACTGATTGCATTGGCGAGATATCAAGCAAAGAGCAAAGAAAAATTCAGAGTCCATTTCATGGATCATTTCCTAGTCGGCCAGGAAATGACAGAGAAAGGTAACTTTGGCCTCTTTAAGTGACGTAATACTTTGCTGTATTGCAGCAGCAAAAAATTTTCTTCATTTTTAGAGTATGCGATCTATAAAAAAGAAAAAGAACATATCTTAAAATAACAGGAAGTCCATACCAACATGCTTAAGTGCACTTCCAGAAATACTGAAAGCATAATAAAAGAAAGGGGTGAATTTGATCTGAATACTATATTTAACTCTGTTATTTATTTTTAATTATTAATACAAAATGCTCTATTATTTATTTTTAATTATCTGCCCACTGAATTGCTTTTCTATATCATAATTGAAATAATACTATCCTGATATTCTTGTTGTACGAAATGGAAGACATACTAACAAGTACATGCTTCATTATTTTGTCAAAAGAAGATAAAAATGATTGATTTTATTTTTAAATATTTCGGAAGGAATTGAAAAAAGTGTGGAGGAAAACAATTGCACAACATAAATAACTTTCGAAAAAACTAACTTCGCTTCTTCAAATTTTCCTATCTTTATTTCCTAATTTTTTTTTTATATTATTCTCATAGATTAATTAATAAATTATTTACTTATTTATTTTATTCTTTTTTTTTTCTTCTTTCTTCCTTTCTTTCTCTCTCTCTCTTTCTTCCTTTTCTTTTTTTCCCATTTCAAATTTTTCTCCTCAATCTTTTTTCTCCTACATTTTTGCAACAAATCTTTTTTTGTTCTTGTGTAATACAATAATAATTCTTCTGGCCAGTTCAGCATTGAAGTAATTCGAGCAGCTGCCATTTGCGCCTTATTTTCCCGTTTATTTAAGAGGTTGCAGTAATTCATTCATGTGTGGGTTATAAAATAAGCATAAATAAGTCTTTTCTTCCTGTAACTGATATTTTTACTTTCTATTTTTCATTTTATGTTCCTTTCTTTTTTCTACTTTTATTTCTTACAGCCAAAGAAAAAAAGAAAATGAAAAATTGTTGCTTTATTTCAAAAATAAAATTTTCCATTGTAAAAAAATGATAAATTTCTACAAGAGAACTTTCTAGTGTGTGGTACAGGTAAGTGTTATATGTATGTCGTGAAACCTGCTCAGAGCAATTTAATTTTTAATTCTCGACTAACTTCCATACTTTGACACTACAGTTGTTCATCATGATAGATAGCTATGATAGCAGAAATAGAAATGTTGGAATTTAATTATTCGAAAAAAAAAAGTAATAAAAGGACAAGAAAAAGAAATGAACTTAATATGATGAATTATTACTACAATGTTAAATTTTGAATTTTAATTATGATTAGTATAGAAACTTTGTTAAGGATAACAGATGCGAAGAAATGTGTTCGTTGTAAGGAATACATTTCAAAGACCGATATGGTAATGAAAGCACGAACATTGACCTATCATGCGGCATGCTTTTCATGTTCAAGTTGTGAGAAGAAATTAGCAGTTGGAGAAGAATTCGTTTTACGAGAAGATGATGTATTGTGTCGAGTTGATTGTGATACAAATAATATTGAGGTAAGAAGAGTAAATAAAGTAGTAATTAAAATATTACGTCATTACAGTTGTCAATTAAGACATTAATTTGTTGAATGGATGGATTTTAAAGACTCATTCTCATCTTTATTGTAAATTTCTCATCAATATTATCATACAGCAACCATCCTCAATTAAAACGGATATTTACGGACGAGAGGATGAAGATGGCTGGGATGGTTCAACATTAACAAGTTTGGACAATCAAATGTCAAGCACGCCACCACTTTCACTTCGAAGTCCTAAATCAGATGAGGTCTGTCCGATGAATTTTTTGAGATATTTCGAGTTTTTTTTTGCAAAATTACTTCACTTCAATTTTCAACAAAGAAGATGAACAGCTATCATATTGAGATTTTTTTTTTTGGAATTTTGAGTATTGCGAAGTACAAAGAGCTTGAAGGAAATACATGCCAGGTCAAGCATTATTATTAGATGATCATGTCAAAATATTTTGCTTGAACTAATCGCTAAGACTTGATGGATCAATAGCCAGTTTTTAAATTGTTTAAAATGCCCAAACAATTATGTTTTCATCCATATTGTATTGTATAATTGCATTTTGCGGTACTTTGAAAATATTTTAGATGAATTAATTTGTTTTATCAGATAATACCTGAAAAATTGTCATAAATTTCAGATTGTAACTACATTTAACACTTCGAAATCACAAATTAAAAAGAACAAAAAAGACAAACAAGTGATTTTTTTTCTTCATTCTTATAATGGGCAAAAGAAAGAATTGAAAATTTTAGAAATTTTTTTAATATTTATATTCAAAGTAAAGCATTGCATAGTTCAGTTTCATTTTAATGGATATTTTTAAATTTCGAAAATGTCATCAAAAGCATCAGTAATGCTCCTGTTCATTCCAGTCAACCAGAGTCCGGACGGTGCTTAACGAAAAGCAACTAATGACGCTCAAGGCGTGTTATGCAGCAAATGCCCGGCCTGATGCTATGATGAAAGAACATCTCGTGGAAATGACTGGTATTTAACCCGTTTATACTGTTTTGTGTAATTTGAGGGTAGCTGTTGTAAATTCTGAATAAATATTTGTCCGTACGTCCAGGAGGAAGTGTCCAATGAATTTAACGACAAGAATGTTAATTTTAAATGCATATGAAATAAATTAAATTTTCACTTACTGCTTATTTATTCTCATCTAAATTCTTATTAAATTGGAAATAAATTTTGCAAATTTCTGATTGCTGTAATAGTTTATCCTCCGTTATATCTTTCTAGGCTTAAGTCCACGTGTGATACGTGTATGGTTCCAAAACAAACGTTGCAAAGATAAGAAGCGACAAATTGCTATGAAGCATCTACAACAGAAAGCTGAAACTGTTAGTTCTTGGAAGAAATTTTTTTATTGCATCGGTTTTTCTTAAATTTCTATATCCGAGATTCTGAAATCCAATATATGACTACTACTCTTCATCTTCTGATTCCATAAACTTCCTGAAATGACTTTAACTTCTTTCTTATGGGCATTCAATTTTTTTTGAATGCTTCTTTTGTTCAGTATCCTTGCTCAATGTCCTACTGTTAGCACACTTTTAAGTATCAGAAAGCTTGTTATATAAAAAGAAGTTGGTCTTAGAATTCCAATTTATATCATTTATTTTTTCTTAAACGTTACTCACCGGACACCATTCCTAAAAAAATAGTCTGATCAAATAAATTGACAAATCAATCGATTAATATTATCTTTACTTTATTTAACCAATTATTGGATATGTCTACTACCGTAAATCGGATTATAAAGAACTGAGTAACTTTCATTATATCTCTAAATGACCATTTTCAATTGTTCACGATTTCTTTTGACCATAAAGAAATCGTCGAAAATTGAAGTATTTGGGAAAGGCAGAACATTTTTGTTTTATTGGAGCACTAACAATTATTGGTTTCCCGGGAACATTTTAAATAAATTCATTGATCTTCGAAATAAATATGTTGAGAAAATTTAAATGATTAGAATAGGCACAAATGAAACGATTCAATTAATCGCAGCCTCAAATCTTTTCAACTGAATAAATTGAGATCGCAGCCAAACATTTTTCCAAAATCAAGGATAGGTTATAAGGTCAAGTACAGTGGAAGAAATTTTTTTGAGGGAAAAATGCTAAATTGAATTTTAAGTTAAATTAAATTTGAAGAGAACTTATAAAAAAATATTCATTAACTGAAAGCATTAAATATAAAAGATTTGCCTCAAACTGCTATATTTAAATCATTCCCTCTAATTACTTCAGTATTATGATTATTATCAAATTATCACATAGAATTAGTTGTGATAATCATAGTTATTGATGATATAATCATAACAAAAGTTATCCAAAGAATAATTACACTTGACCTTTCACCAGTTACTTCGCTCCATCCATAATCGTTCATCCTATATAACATTTTTTCCAGTTGTCACCAAACCAACAACAATTTTCCAATTTTTCTTTAATTAACATCAATTAAGAGACTGCGATCCATTTGTGTGTGTGTGTGTATGTGTGTATGTGTGTGTATGTATGTTTGGATTGTGTGTACAATGACTGTCATCTGGCTAATTTCTCCTATTAATTCATGTTATTTTTACTATCATCCAGTCATCTTTCCTAAATTACTTTCTGCAATTATTTAGTGACAAAATCAAATTATGAAATGAAAATGGAATGAAATGTCAACCAAAAATTGAAATTGGAATAATTAAAAGCAAGACTTCTCTTACTATCTGTTGTATTTATTATTCTAAAACTTTAATGCTTCACTTATTTTCACACATTATCATTTAATAGTTGAATTGTTGATGGGAGGAATTGTGGTATGAAAACAGTATGTGAGCGCATATGTGACCGTACTATACTGCTACTGAATATGTCAAGATGTTATCGGAATAAACTATGTGAGATGACCGCTGTAAGAGGTCATTTGAGAACAACGACAACAAATATCACAGCTTATCAACCAGTCTTAATATGTGAGAATAATTCTCTGCGATAGTTTACCTTTTTAGATTGACTTTCTCACCACCTTCAGCGATACTCGCACACTGGTTTTATCAATTATTTAAAAAAGGCTTGAAATTAAAATTGAAAATTAAAAATAAAAATTAAAAAATTAAAATAAAAATTAAAAATTTAAATTAAAATAGCAATGAACGAATGAGAGAAAAATCGATGAAACAAATTAGTGTTAAACTCATAATAAAGATTTTAGATTAGAATTTCAGTTAAAGGAAATGTTTTAAACAAATTTGAAATTAGAAAAAATTTATTAAAATATTCCGGAAAATGTGTATGAAAAAGATGAGATGAGGAAGAGTAGTAGAATGAAACATATGTTCTGGAACAGTTTATACAGTTCTTAACCATTTTCTATGGTACTTGAACACACGACCATATGGTCTCATTTTCTATTTCGTTTAAATAAACAAATATTAAAATGAATATTTTGAAATGCGGTAAAAGTGATTATCATTTGCTCTAAAAAAAAAAATAATTGAATTTTGACTATCTTTTTGAATAATTAATTAATTAATTTACTAAGTAATAATAGATAGAAAGGGAGGAATTGCAAATAAACAAATTTCACATTTACTGATGGAGAGTATTTTTAAATGAAAATCTTCTGCAGTATTCTTACTCCGAAATTACTTCAATCAGGATAATTTTTTAGTGATAGTTTTGAATTATTCCCGGTCGTTCCAGTCTTAAGTAGCATATTAGTTTGATTTCAGAACAACTTTGCAATTCCATCATTTTTAAAATAGACAATCAGAACAATAGAAAACAGATGAAACAATAGAAAAATAGAAAATGATTTTTTTCACTTTTTATTTGATGAAAAAGAAGTGAAATAGTGAAGTGAGTTTGAATAGAGTTGAATTGTTCACAATCTATCCATTCTCATCCATTTCTATTAATTGTTTTGTTAAGAAAAAAATGAACTTACAAAAATTTTAATTTAAAAAAAAAAAAAAAAAAACAAAAATACCAGAGAATATAGTGAAAAAGATTTCGCTCAATTCCAATTAAAACAAACAAATTCATTTTTATTTATTATAAATGGTATTTGTCTCTGATACAGTACATTTTGTACCGTGATTAAAGTGCTTGTATTAATGATTGTTGAAAGTACTCTTTTATAAAATGTCGCTTGTGAAGAGCCAGCAAAAAAAGGAAGAAGGAAACTACTTGACCAATGGACCAATGGACGGAAAGAAATAAGATCTGAAAAGGGGAACCATAGTATGCAGAAAGAAATACAATCCTTTAACTCAAACCTATTCTGTTTAAAATTCGTTTTTTTTTGCAAATTAATTTTAATGATTTAAATAATATTCATTGAAATTGTTGAAATTATCATACATTCTAAACTTATTTAAGTAAATCATTAATTAGTCTCCTTTTCAGTTCATTTCATGAGAATTCATTTAACATACATGTCTTATTCAATTAAAAAAAAATTCAAATTATTCAAATGAGTGCGCATTTGTCGTCTGTGTTTGCTTATGTATAATTCGGTTCATTGCGTATAACAGAGAATATTAGAGATAGTGAAATAAATCAGTGTTATATATAAATATATATGTGTGTATGTTTTATTAGAACATTTAAATAGCTTGAATTTCAAATACCGTAATAGAATGAAGCATTTCAATTCAGCGGTTCACATTTTAATCCAGTGAAGCGGAAGAGGCCATACACAACTGCCAACTGATTGTCATTTCATCCCATTTCGTCGGTTCATTTTGTTTGTCACTTTCTATAGATGACAACTTGAAGCGTAAAATTACATCTCATTTCTACTATCGTTAATTTACAATAGAGATAGGAATATGTCCAGAACATTGATACTAAGGCCTTTGTATTAGGCTTGCTCCAACAAATGAAATTACTCCATGCGGAAATGCCACCAATGACGTAACTTGTTGAATGATTAGAGATGGCAACAATATATTTACCATATCTTCTAATTCACTTCAAAAGTACACTGTAAAAGATACGAATTTAATTGTTGTTCTTTTATTGAGGGTTGGAAGTGAAATTTAAATTAAACTGATAGGATCGATTCGATTGATTCATTTTTCATCTTGGGGATAAGATAAAGGACAGTACAAAGAGCGTAAATTTTTTTGTTTGTTGATTATGATTGTTTATCCTTTTTTTGTAGTTCCACTACTTATGGACAATAAATAGGACGAGGTTAGAGGTCGTTAGTGGGAATTTATTTTGCAAGTTTTCTCTTTCTGTCTAAACTTAAAATAACAGAAATTAGAAAACTTAATTGCATTAATTGTGATGCTAATTATCCAACAATAATGCTATTTTATTGTTACTGATAAATATGAATTTATGAATTTGATTATTTTGTGATTGTTATTAACTGATTTATAACAAAATATTTTTTTCAGGAAAGGGCTATTACGGGGGTACGATTGGGTGGTGTCGGCCCACTCATAGCTGCATCACCGACACCACATAGTGATCCAAACTTGATCAGTATTCAACCTGTCGATATTCATCAATTTTCACAAAATCCGAATATTTGGTCCGGTATGGAAACTATAAATGCTCAAGGAGGTATGCCACATACACCGTTGCAGTCAACTATGCAGCAACCTTCACCGTATGCTCAAATTGTATGATTTTTCGCTTTTTAATATTTAACTTTTTTTGTGAATGAAAAATTTTTAGAAATAATTTGGTGAAAATGTCAAAGTTTCTAGTTATTCTATTCATAAGTGCCAATGAAGATTTTCCGGAATTATTTGTTTCAACAAGTCTATCACTTCCTTTCTTGCATTCGACTTAATTGAATTTATTAGATAAGTCAACTTTAAACTAAGATAAGTCAACTTTAAACTATCTGCGATCCCCTTTTAAGTTAAATAATGGTATAAAACAGCTGACTTTTATATTTAATGCATGACACATATGCGCTTAATTCTTGGTTTAGTTCCTATATCTTTTCCTATCATGTCAACAGCTGCGCAAATATACTTCAAAGTTCGCAAATCTTCCTTTGGTGACCAAAGGACACTAAATAGTACCTTTTCAAATATCATCTTTCTCCCTTTTCTTTTTTACTCTATGTATTTTGCATAAATTTAACTTCTTCCGTAATTACTATATGACCAATAATTTTGAATTGAACCGATTACTGCAAACAGGCTTAACCGGAAATTCATATATTGCAAAAATATATTTTAACAGATTGAATGAACTTACTTTTCAAACCTTACACTGTATTATAAATCAGTCTAGCTTATCATTCTAATCTTAAATCGGTTGTTAATTCAATTTATTTCCAGATTTCTTCATCATAATTTTTGCTGATTTGATTTATAATTTTATTATTTGAATATATTCTGAAATTTATTTAAAATTTTTTTAAAGATTAAGTCATTATCATGTCAAATTGCTTTTAGATGCCACCACCACCATCTCACTATGCAAATTTGGGAAACGATTTGAGTAATAGTGGTTACAGTAGTATGATGTCCGGAGCTGGATCCAATAATCATCTTTTCTCCGTCAATATCTGCACAGACCTCGAATTTTCGCCTCAAGTGAATGCTTCTGATTTATCATCGCCATCATGCAGCGAGTAGAATTTCTCCGACTATAAAGATTCTTCAATTTCATTCTTGGAAAATCTCTCTTAATGCTAAAAATTGTTGTCTTATTTAAAATAAAAAGAAAAAAATTTTCTTTTTTTTTTGTATTTCATTAACTCAGTATAATATAATTGTATTATTAGGATGTACTCGAATAATTTATTTATTTCGGGCATATTTTATTCAATATTTCACTACAGTAGCTTTTTAATTGTTTCATCTTATTTTTCGCTTAAAATCTTTTTTTTCAAGATGCAGTTCCAATCAGGAATTGAACCGAGAGTGACAAATTCATCAGTTCAAAACTTTTTTTAAACAAATGAGAAGATTTCCAGAATCGCTTCCTGAATCCTATGGATAAAGCCTTGTGCTGCTGATGTCGATGACGGTCATATTTCATATTAGTATTAAAAAAAGTTGGTGAAATATTTGTTCAGTACAGAAATGCAGGGATATTGCTTCGTTACATTGTTGTACATAGCATTAGCTTATAGGTGCCGATTTTGCCAATATTATTTATCTGCATTTATGTCATTTCTTAGCTAATGCTTCAAATTTCTAAAGTTTTATTATGCAAATTAAACTTAATTAATTATGGAAAAAATTTTGACATTTCATAGAAAATGTATAAATGAAACAGAAAATCAAACATAGTCTTTGCATAAAAATTAAAATCAAAAAATTTTTCAAATTGAAATTAAAATAATATATTACGAATGATCATGCAGCAAATTTTATATCGTAATTGTCTTTTCGAAACCGTTGAAAAATTTGTCATTTTAAATTTTGATAATGCGAAGTGAGTTATCAATGAATTTTAAATTTTCATTTTTGTGCTACAGTTGTTTTCGACAATTTATAGAAACAGTTTGAAACGAAAAGTTAATTAATTAAGTTTTTGATTTTTGAGTGAAGTATCATACAGAGTTGTCATGTTGCAGCATGGCAAATGGTTTTTTAGGCATGCTTAATCCTGCAAAAGAAACAGAAAGTTTTCCAAAACTTCCGGAATCTTCTCTGTGATTTCACGACATTGTCACTAGTTGAACAAATTTTGTGGTATTAAATGTTTAAAGCGATCACCTTTTTCCTTGTCTTAATTTAATCTCTTACTTAGGAACAACTTTGTGTCTACTCGAACAAACTTTACCATTATTTTCTTTAATTCAAATTAAATTTAATTTAATTAAACAAATTTCTGACTCTACAATGTAATGTTAATATTTCGAACTTACCGTAATCCTGCATTTTATTAACTTATTTTAGATGCATTATTACTGAATGGTAGTAGTCTAAGTGAAGCTAACAAATCAAATCAATTGTTGAGTGATTGTTTAATATAATAACATCAGCCGAAACAAAATTTTTTCTAATCCACTGGGAGCTCCTAATGTGTTTAAGAGGGAAGCTATTAGCACTAAAATATCCGGCCATAAGATTGAAAGTATACCTACCAAATAGATATGACATGTAAAATAAATACATTAAAAAAAGAAGTTCAAATGGAAGACTTATTTTGATAGTGAATTCCTCTTCTGGCTCAATTCCAATTCATGAATATTTTCATTTAAAGAGGATGAATAAATTAGGCAAAGAAATGATTCAAATTATGACCTAACGATTACTTTACAGATCATCTTGCATAAGTAACTCTTCTTGCAATCACTGCTGTTTTTTTTAAAAGTAATGTTTCGGTCAAAAAATTTCACATTTGCTTTGCTTAAACTATTAGTGTTTTGGTTCACTTAAATTTTCAAGATTCTGCGGTATTTCGGATTTTACGTACTGCCATGTGAAATGTGCTCTTTTTATTGTTACAATTCTAAAATAAGTAAATAAATCAAAGAGAAATAATATCAAAAGTCGTGCAAAACAGTTGCTTCTGACAATCATTTTGTGGCCCTATTTGTACGCGGTGCCGCTTTTATCCCAATCATCTTATAATCATTCAATTCTGGCAGGTTGTCTTTACTTCGAGGAATTCGTTGAGAAACAATAGCAGAAAAAAACAAAAACAAAAAACATAGGCACGAAAATATCAAGGGATTTGAAGAATAGTTAAATAATTTGTGAGAAATTCAATTCAGTGTTTTTTTGATTTAAATTTTTTTTAAGAAAAATTTTTGTTGATACCAGTTGTGTTTTTTTTTTTTTTTTTGTAGAACTTTACATGCATTTCGTAGTTTTTTGAGAATTGTTCAAGCTCATTGATAGAAACTATATAGTGATATAAAGTTGACAATAATGTGTTATTACAATGATATCTTTAATGAAAACTGTATAATCATATTTAGATTATGATAATGCAAATATTTCGTGATGTAAATTCTATAATTATAATGGATAGCGATTTCAATTGGTAGGACTATTGCATATACAAGTGTGTGTGTGTGTATGTTTACTTGGCTTGCATTTGTATGTGTAATCTAAAATGTCCACAAATACATCTGAGATTTTATATTTCCGTCTATGAGCACATGTGAATATTTAAAATAAAGCAGTGGGGAAAGAGAAATGTAATCAGACCTAAAATTCTTAATGGATGATTTGTGATAAGATGCGATGGGGAAGTAATTCGAGATATTAATGAGAATGGATAGAAAAGGATATATTATTTATGAAAATTTGGATGAATAAGAAATGATTGAATCACTCAATTATTAAATTTTTAAATTTTCTTCGAACTTTATCTGTTCGGATTGTCACATTAAGTATTTGCTTGGATTGTTTTGGAAATAATTCCTAACGATGATGTCATGATCTAATTTTCGCTATTTACACTCTTTCAAACATCAGTGGATAAAGTACTTGATTGCAATGGAAAATTCTTCCATCCTGAATTTATTTTATGATATTTCTGAAGTCCATTGATCAATATGTCAACCAGCAAGTAAGATGTGTCGCATTCTGCATATTTGTGAATTATTAATATTTTTAACAAATGAAAATATCATCTTTGAAGGAAAGTTCAAAATACAATGAATTAATTCTGCTGAATTGAAATTTAAAACATTAAAAAATATATCTAAAAAAATGTGCTAGAAAAGAAATTTTTGTTATTGAATAAAACGGTAAAAATGAAACTAAAAAGAGAGATGAAATGAGAGGTCAACATTCTGTCAATGTAATTTAATGGAATAAGCAAGGAAAAGATTGTTCACTTTATTGGGTTAAATTTTCAGCAAATTAGTACAGAATAGGTCAATCATGCACATATTGTATTGTAATATTCATCCATTCTCTTTTCCTTGTTATTGTTATAGAATTACTCAGTAATTCTCAATCTTTGAGGGTAATTGTTTAATGGATTATTAGAAAATATCGGAAGAGAATCACTGAGAGAATTCATGAAAACAAGACAGATTCTAATAGAAGATATAAGGAATTAACAAAGAATTACTTCTTGTCACTTACCAATCAATTTTGAATTAAATTTTCAATTCCTTAAATGAGAAATTTCAACATTAAGAGAATTGATCTGAACTATCAGCTCACAGCCATTATATGACAAATTACAAACAAAGATTTATTCATCAAATCTTCCTTCATAAGATTGAACTTGATCAACTTCAAAACTTCAAACTTGTTATGAAAAAAAAATTATGAGCGAGGTTCTGTAACAAGGCGTCGTCACCTTTGCTTTCTTTATCTGTTTTAGAAAGAAAAAAAAAACGGAAAATAATGAAAGAGAAAATTATGTAATCATAAAAGCCAATGTAGTAGTGAAATAGCAGATGGCTGTCTATGTTCCCTTTAATTGAACAATTACAGAGCGGCTTCCATTTAGGAATGGTTCTTTTTAATTCATCTGTCAAGACAAGAAAAATAAATGGCTTTCGATCTTTTTGATGAAATGACTTGTTTTATAAAAGATACTTGCAATTTAATTTAATTTGTCCCCAAACTGATCTTTTCAAAATCATTGCATCACAGATTTCAACACAAATTTTCAATCTATTTTCAACCCCGCAAATTTCTATTAACATTGTCATTTCATTGCAATGTATGTCATTTATGCTGATATTCTCGCTATTCTTTGGGAAATATGTCAAACGAAACAACTATAGCATAATTGGATGAGCAATTGGCAATTTTAAAATGGTTCGAAAGGTCAAAGAAAAGCGAATCCATATCTGAAATAATGTGATAGATTGAAAGCACGATGGAAAATTCCCGAGATTTGCCAGTAAACTATCTTTCGGTCCACATTTCATTAGAATTTTTTTCAGCACACTCATCACATTATTACTTGCATAGAAAAAAAATAATTCATTCCAGGTGGATGCGTTAAAAGACATACCATAATTTAGAATAAATTATATAGGAACTGCAGTATCTCTTCTAATTTTGCCGACGTCACCCATTAGCGCATTTTCTTGTGACTTCTTATGACCGTGAATGATCCTATTGAGGTACTACGCTTCGACTATGACTTCAAAAAATGACCGAATGCGGGAATAGTTCGATACATGATAATTATGATATTGTTCGGAAAGGGTGTGGTGTGTATGTGTGTAAGTTAATAATATGAAACCATCATTTGTGAACAAATAAATAAGCGAATACTGTTCTGGCTCAATGATCACCATAATTCGATCACAATTATACATGGGGATCAACTTTAACAACCTTTTCAAACTAATTAATAATGCTATTCTTGTTCATCGAAATTTCCAGTAATCGACCGTTTCCAATAATCAATTTTCCAGTAATTGATTGAATTCAGTATTCTGTTCTATATATTCGATAATAACATCACTTATTTTGAAAAATGTTTTGATCATTTCACTGTGAAAATCCATCAATCAACCCATAACTTCTTCACCATTTTTCATCTAAATTTTTTAAACAGAATAAAAGTTTGCACTGAATGATTTTGAAACATTTTCCTATGTAGACTCAATATAGAGTATTGCAAGCTGCCATATAATTGAAGTAAAAAATTTCATAATTATAAAACTTTTCAATTGATGCAATCTTATGTGATGAAAAATTTCAACTTCAATTTTTTCATTTTTTGAAGTAATTTTTGCATTAAATTACTGCTTAATTAAATTAAATAATCTATACCATTTATTTTCTATAAATTCTTTGGAAAATAAAAAAACGAAATTCATAAATAAATTGAGAAATTGAGAAAAAAAAATGTTAAATTAGTCTAGCAATTTTTACTCAATAAATGGAGTATAAATGCATGTAGAAAAAATTTAGGCGGCATTTTGACATAAATCATTGGAATGTTTGAAGCGATGGGATAAGGGGAAGCAGAATAACTTGACGTAGCTGTAAATCATGTGACGCCGGAACAACCTCAGTGGAATGACAACTCGACCCAGATAGATAGCTCATCCAATCTCTCAGTGAACTTTTGCCACTGTTCGTAATTTATCATATTTCCAGTTCAGATATCGCTCGGAGCCTTTGCAAAAAAAAGAAGCGCAAAAAGAGATTTACGAACTCAGGTTAACCCACTGACTTGGAACAGTGAAGTATCGGTCGACACTGTACTAAATTTTAATTTATTTAATTATTAATATTAGAATGTACAAATAAATTTTGAGCAATTTTCAGACATCAGCTCTTTTTAAAACATTAAAATGCAAAATAATTAAAGCTTGTTTATGAGCCTGAAGATGAAATAGCAATTTCGCGTGCAAATTCCAAATCTATTAAATCATTAGAATATAACAATCGATAGTAACTTACTGATCACAGTACAAGATATGAATATATCTTGTATCTGGCACTCTGAAACCATGAAAACTATTTGAAATCTATAAATCATTTTCGAAAAACTTATAACCGTCATGTGGCTCTTTGTTGAACTCTTTTCTGAATTGTAGCTCACAAATCATTTTATTTGCCCAACTGTTGGTTATTTCAAAAAAAGTCCTTTAGTTTTTTCTGGACGGGAAATGCGTGAAGACCACCCATCCCGTGCACAGGATTTAGTGATTGGCTTAGAAGTAAAGACTTCAAAGGCAACCGATTAAACAAACATTTCAACAAGTGGATAATTTGTTGCAGGTAATAGAAGTTTTCTTTTTTTCGCTCAAAAGAAAAACATATAATAAATAAAATTGTTCGAATTTCAAAAAACAGTTCCTTTCCGAAATTTCTTGGTAAGCAAAACTACTAAAGGGACTTTCCGGCAATTTTCACGAAAACAAATGTTTTGAATTTTGTCTCAAAATGGTTATGCATATCGATGTAAAATAATAATATAGCAAACCAGAATTATTATCTTGCAATTCTGATAACACGTTAAACAAGCCAGTCATCTGCTAGATAACACCCGTTATTACTAGCTCTAAGACAAATGCTCCCCTATGTACCATCGAAAGTTATGGAAAAAGTCTAGAACCAAAACATCTGAAATGAACTCTCCGGTTTCTATTGTTTGACAACAATAATCCTTTCAGTTTTCTGTACATATTTCTTATTGCAAATCTTATTCGACTCACGTAATTTTCACTGCTTTACACACTTTTTTTGCGAAATTGAAATTCACCTTTATTAAGAGACTGAAATTTCGTTTTTATACAGTGAAAAATTAACAAAAATCATTTCCAAATATATAGTAGTGCAATGCAGCTGATGAGATAATTCAGCTTTTTTAGTCTTATATTAAAATTGGTGAATTTTTGCTTGAATTAATTTCAAAACTCCTCTATGGTAATAATATCCCAAAATTAACAAACTATCAACAATGCAAATAAACAACGAGAAGTAGTAAAAAGTTATATTAATATAACGCGAAAATATCAACCATATTATTTTGGAATATTTTTTATTTTTATATTAAAATTCTTGAACTTGAAGAGAAATAATTTTAAATCAAAAATTAACAAACTATCAACAATAAAAATAAACAACAATTTATTAAAGTAATGCAAAAAATTGCAATAAACAATAATATTTTCGGGTATTTTTTTAATCTTATATCAAAATTCTTCAAATTTCTCATGCTGCATTTCATCTTTCCATTCAATTGTCATTCTTTTATTAAAGAAATCTTTTTTGTTCGAAGGCATTTTCTTTTACAAGATATTTGATATCAAAAATCATAGTCAAATTTCAAATAATCCGCATCAAACTCTTGAATACGAACATAACCGTCCTCACCACCCGATACCACACAATTGCCACTTGGATGAAACGCCAAGGTATTGATAGGACCGAAATGTCCTTTGAAACGAGCAAACTCTTCTTCAAATACCTGAAAAAAAGTGATATTTAGTAATAACTTTGGTCAGTAATGACTTCTAAAAAGTTTGTGATCCTTAGAAATGCAAAGAAAAACAATAAGCCAATAAGCAATTCGAAATTTGAATGAGATCAAAACGATTTAATTGCTCACCAAATGATACAACTTAGCCTCGAAGTGACCAGAAGCAGCTGTTGTTTGAGTTACTTTCATTGCTTCTTCCCCACCACCCAAAATAACATGATCTCGAATAGGTGAAATTGCTGCTGAATTAACCGGACGCTCTGCCCTAAAAAATTATAAATGAAATGAAATGAAATAACGTTTTAAGTAGGAGCGAAAAAATAAACTGTCAGATTGATCATTAAAAAAACTTTAAATTTCCTATTTCAATTAAAACTAAAGGCTTGTTGTTTTCAGTTATATATATATTCTAAAACTTACTTGTATGTCTTTAGGCAATCCAAAGTCCTCGCATCAAATAAGCGAGCTGTTTTATCTTTCGAAGCAGTTATCAAGAAACTTTCATCAATGCTCATTTGCATATCATTGATTTGAAACTTGTGAGCTTCATCATTAAAATTTACAATGTCATCTCCCTTGCGTATATCATACTGATGGACATTTCCTTTTTCGTTACCTGCAAAAATAAAGTGCGCACAATTATTAATATAAAAGAGTTAAATACAAAATATCTGGCAAGCTCCATAAGCAATGTAACAATAAAATAATTAATCTATAATTAGCAGTTTTCTAAAAAAATTCATATTGCGTTTTGTTTCATAGTATGAGCGAACTTGTCGTGCAAACCAAGAATGTTCAGATATCAAAAAATAGATGCCTTTGTCAGTTGCAGATCTCACTCTGTTTAAATCCATTAAAATGAAAAATATATTCTCAGAGAGAATATATGCTCACCTATACAAATTGTGTCATCCAAGTGTGTCCAAACGCAGGAATTGGCTTGTGTCTGAAGTGACTTTCTGAATGTTGGCTGATTCTCGCCACTTATTTGTGAGCCATCCCGTATATCATACACAAATAATGAAGCCTGAAAACACACGACGTCATTCACAATAGAATTTAGAAAAGAGAACTTGACGATTTCAACGAGTGGAAAAATAAGTCAAATGAGTTCGTTTTTAACCCGACCCATTCCTTACTATTACAATTCATTTCTCTCAATATTTCAAAAGTATAAAATCTGCAAATTCTATTAACTAGTCTGTAATCATTCGTATGGTAATCCGATTTTTTTTATTATTCAATAAATTCAACACAACAGTCGCTATATCGCATTTCAGCCAGACATATTACCTATCGTTTACAAAACTTATTTAACCGGTTAATGATTTCAGTAATAAATCCTGCTATATTTCGCCTTATACAACTGTCTTCTCGTCCTCCTGACATAAAAAGTAATGTCTGTCGTAGTAAAGAAAAACAAACGGAAATTAAACGTCCCAAGTAATACAATGAAGTGAACGTTAAAGAAATCATAAATTTACAAATTATGAATAAAATATGACGAACCACATTCTGTGTCATTTTTATAGTTGTAAAGGCAATCAGATTCCCACTATATGATAAACTAATAGATCGTGCAGCTGTCGGTGTTGAAACTGAATTTATTATATCGCCTGTTTCACAATTCCATAACTAAAATAACTTTTCATTTATAATGAATGAAACAAAATGCAAACACCAGCATACAATAGCCAGCATACAAATGCACATGAGTAAAGTGAATGTAAGAGAACGCCAACAATCAAAACACTGAATCAAGCATATTCCCTGATGCTGGCTATTTCTATAATTACAGAAAAAATTATATCTATAGATAATTACATAAAAATATCTGTGGAACAGTAAAAATAAAAAAGCTTGCCTTAACAAATACATCACCGGAAGCGGAGCAAAAATGTCGTGTATCCCATGAGACATCGATATCCCAGATTACACCATTATGACCATCATATGTTCCGATTCGTTCACCATTTTCTATGTACCATACACATGGACTTTTATCTTTTCCTGCTGAAAACAATAAATCGCCTTCTCTATTAATGCGCACTCGGGTTAGCGCACGATCATGACCTTTCAGTGATAATGGCTTCATTGTGTTCCTCAAACATAAACTGAATAAAGCTGAAAAAATACAAATTTATATCGTTATGCATCATTGTTAACAGTGATATTTTCGCATATAAAATGATGTTTAATTGATAAGAGAAGTAATCTTAATTAATGCTATATTGTTCATTTTATTATTCTATAAAACGATGTCATTTGTAAGCTTCACCATCACCAATCTCTTCACTATTTTTTTCCATTTCTTCATTGTCATTCGTTGATCTATATTAGAGTAAATCATCTATTTCACTTCACAACTCACCAACCAAATAATATAATTCCCGCAGAACACACCCGATTAATCTGAACTAAAATCTCACCCATCTTGTCCAGTCCGAAAAGAAATGCGGTAACGATATGTACCACATTGCGTCCCACAACCTCTCATAGATGCTAGTTAAGTTTTGTTGAGATTTGATGAAATAGCGCTATTGTCTCATTAATTTAATAACTTCCGATGAGATAACGATATGAGTCGAAAAAGTCAAGCTAATTCCTATTTTGATTGGTATAAGTTCAGATTTTCGTGAAAGAACTGAAATAACGAATTTTAGAATTCAAATTCAAATAAAAGTGTTTTCAATAATATCAAAGGAATTTAAATATTCAAGGCCATCTTGGCAAAGTTAACTTATTCCATCTTTAGACTGGATTAGGGGTTTTAGACAGTTAGCAAAATATTACATTGTCAACAATTTTTTTGGACTTTTTCCAGTTGTTATAATTAACTGAATTAGATTATCATTAAGTGCCATTAAAAATTAGTTCACAGTACGATAAGCAGAGTTCTACCTGTCTTTAAAGGTAGAAGACTTATCAGGTTACCCGTGATTCAATGTTAATAAGACTAAGATATGATGCTTCCATAGAACACATAGATAAGCATTGTAATTTTATTTAGCGATATAAGCCAATGACAGTACTCATAATGCGAAAAAGATGAGCTCATATTCATTTGATGCCAAATAATGTTTCAGCATATCAATAAATAATACAAAAGGGTCCTAAAAAAAAAAAAGAAAAAAAAAACAAAACAAATTAAATAGAATGCTTGCTTGCTATTATTGAATATTTGGTTGGGAAAATATTCCATCCATCTTTGCTCGTCAGAAATGAATCAATAATTTTCGTTCTTCAATCCGGAGCTTATAGTAAACTATTATTACTACTTCTAACATGCAAGTATGCAGAGTATGTATATATATTACACGTCCCAACCATAGCTTATCCTCTTAAAAATATGCTAATCTTTTCGATCTTCATTCTTAGTGGCACGTAATTTACCAAGCAACATCTTAGCTTCAATCTGAAAGCAAATATAAAGCGATTACTTGTTTATCAATGGATAAAGAGATTTACAAGAAAAAGAATAAATGAAAAAATGTTAAAGTGAATCATTGAAGAACAAAAAAGCAATTACTGATGAGTTGTAATAGAAATAACTGCTTAGGAACAAATTCATTGTTTAACATATAATGTTCACTACAAAATTTACAACAAAAATTAAACGATAGAGTAAAGCTTCCAGTAGAACTAAGGGTAAATAAAAAGGATGGGTCAAAAAACCTTACTCGTTTTCGCAGCCTTTGTTCTTGTTCTCGAAGAAGAGCTTGTCGTAATTTTGTTTCCAATTCAGATTGTAAATCTTCTTCCAAATTTTTCGAACTCATTTTCATTTTAGCATCTCTTTTTCGCAGTTTTGCCTACATAATCTTTGTGTTTTATTGCAAAAAAAAATTGCGAAAGAATAAAGTAAAAACAGACTTTCTGGGCAGCGTTATGTATAATCTAACAAAATTTAAAATCTTCACATTTTACACTTTCAAGTTTTAAAGCTATTTAATTCAAGTTCTCGAAACTAATCATGGTACAATTTCAGGATAGAATATTTCCTTGAAACACAATATATAAACCACCTCAACTCTCTGAAAAAGTACCGAAAGCAATCTTCTTGACTCCAATTTCCGCTGCGCAATCAGCAATTTTCTTTCTTCTTCCGCAATCATTTCATTTAATGTACGCTCCTTTTTCAATCGATTTTCTTGCTTTCGCTGAACTTTCAATTCGAAATAATCTTTTTCCATGATATAAAACTGATTCTGTTAAACTTGTAACAACAGCCTAGCTATATAGACTTAAACCTTCGTAATCAATAAAAGAACTACACTAATTTTTCCGGAACTTATTTACTTATTGCATTACTGATAGGAAATGATAAACTTAGTCATGTGAATACTATTGGGATTTTATTATATATAGCTAAGATTTAAATATTCTATCTTTTAAACAGTTTTGGAATTTGAAAAAGTTAAAAATTGAACACATGATGAAAAGTTATTCACAAAACTAAAAAAACTGCCGGACTTTCCAAAACAAAAATAATTAACTTTTCGGCGGTATTTCATTTGTTTTTGTGGCTGATGATCGATGTATTCCTCCTTGACATTCACTTTATCTCTTTCTTCTTTTTCACTGCAAAAGAGAACAATGTTATCACGTATTTCCGTATTTTGCTGTATTAAAAGAAGCCAAAGATGCAATTTCAGCTTTAGCCAAGGATGCGATTTCAACTATCATTAACAGGAATATTTATAGATAAAATCAATTTAACAAGATGATATCTTTACTCCAAATTCCCAGTGCTTCGTAATTTATTCTATAAGATAACCTAACCAATTTCGAGTTTCAGCTGGTTTATTCAAGTGAAATTCATGTGGGTGATGGACTTCCAAAAAATTGGGATTAATCACTGTTGTTGCATGAAGTGCTCATATGTATATGTATTATGCCACAAACATAAACTTGTGAATATATCACCAAGATCCTCTTCTCGCCATTACTTTTCCTAGATGTTAATAGTTTCAAACAATAACGTGGAGCAGAATTTAAAGCTATCATTAAAATAATAAAAATAAAAAAATCGGTTTCATACCGTTTTCGAGATTCTTCTAAACTTTTTTGCTTTTCCAATTCCTTCAGTCGTTCTCTTTCAACATATCTTTTGTGCACGTTTTCAATTGACAAATGTTTATTTTTGTCAAAATCAACCTGCAACGTAAGCAGCTTAATTGCTTCATTTACAAAAAAATTGTATTCATATGGAAATGAAGAAATGAATCCAATACAAGTCAATTATTTGCGACAACATCTACTATGCACTATGATCATTATATAATGTCTTCGCCCCCAATCAACGTTTGAAATACAAGTAACACAATTTTGTTTTGTGAACAAAATTTGCTAACCTTGATAGATGCTTCGAAAATTCTACCATCCGGCATCTTCTTCAGTAGCTTCTTGTTACGTAAGAAATCCATGGCCCTGACGAATGATATGTATTCTGCAAATTGTACATATCCTTCAAATAATACCTCCTGAAAGAATTATTTAATTTAAAAAATTTTTAATCTGCATAAACTTGAGATGGACGAGTTCGATATATTCCTCAAATGAAATTATTATAGCACAAACTTCCTTCTACGAGAAGACTGACCTGTCCGAATGAGAAACCTGTGGTGCGTATACCAGATATTTTGGGAGACATTTTCCTTCTATATGGATCGCAAACTGGGATATCAACACAACGAACGGTTCCAAAACGTTCGAAAACAGTTTGAAGAACTTGTTCACTGGGCATTGAATCATCAGTGGAGCCACACTCCTGGAAAATGAATGTATTCTAGACTCTAGTAAAAGAAAAAATCAGAAATTTAAGTTTACATATTACTTTGTCTGCCAATACTGAGTACAGTCTAATGTAAGTGATACAACATGTATTTCAGAAATAAGAAAGCAGTCTTGCAGATTTAAATTAATTTTAAACTTTTGGTTTTCAGAACTAAAAATATTTCTCTATTTTTTTTGAGTTGATAAAATTCTGGAGTTTTTTGGATTTCAACTTTTTGTGTTACTTGTTTTACCTTTTTTTTTTGTGTTTTAATTCCATTTAAATTTTTTGGAATGAGATCCTTTGAAAAGTTGTGCTGCTATGTATTTGAGTATTTTATTTATAAGTTGTTATATTTCTTTAGGGCTGCATGTTTAGTAATGGTATTTTATTACTTTATTTTTTTTGAGTGGAGTTTTTTATCACTGACTTGCTTTTGTAGCTCGTCTAATTGCGACAGATAAGGCAATCTTCGTGAAATTTGTACAAATGAGTAGAAATTCGATCGATACGAAAGGTAGAAAAAAATGAAGAAATAGCAGATGACCTTAAACCAATTCGACGGCATTTTCGCTAAATACATAGTATCCGGTCGTTCACCGGGTTCTAGTTCATTCATATCATCTGAATTCCGGAAGAATTCATCCCAATCATGTCGAGTGGGAAACTCCGATTTCGCTTCTGCTGCTCGGACTTTAAGTGGTTCAAAGAAACCCATTACTTTCAGTGTATAACCATCCAAAGCTTTAATAACCTAAAAATATAATTGACGCAAAGTGTAAACAAATTTTAAGAAAAAATGGATTTAATTGATGAAGTGGTCTTTATCACGCAGATAGATGACAGATCTGCTCGATAAATGAAAAAAAATGTTTCGAAGAACTTGTGATATAGGATGGACAAAATAAAAAGTCAAATAAGAGTTTAGAAGAAACAATTAAGTCAGTATGTATTTTCAATAGAAGTTTACGATTGATGTCGAGACGAATGGTTGGGAGAGAATCTTTGTACTGTACCTTAAGTGAATTTGAATAGGACAATACTGGGGAAACATTTGAAAGTGAATAATATACAATAGTTCAAATGAATATTCAATTTACAACCTTAGCAAGCAACTTGCGATTAGAAAGTTCTGCTTCGAATCGAACCAGCTCGATGGTACTTGTCATGACACGAATCGACGAAAGCTGCAATACAAAAGAAAAAAATCTTTATGTTAGCACAAAAGCTAACTTTTCACATCAAAATTGCAGCTCGATCATTAAAATCGACGACAAAATGAATAATTAAAGAAATTACAAGTGGAATGAAACTGTCATTGTTTCGGTATTAAAAAACAAAGGCATGAAGATATCAGACATTCGATAAACTGGCAATTCGTACTTCTTTCAAAAGTCTCATTTATAGTCATGACTAAAATTGAATAAAATTGTTAATCGGAATAAACCCATAAAAATTTTTACTAAAAATTAATTTGTAAACGCTATGTTATACTAAACGTAAACATACAAACATATAAAACGGCTTAATTTGCTTACAGCTTTACATCTACAGCAAGAGATTTTTCCGTCAAAAAACTACAACATGGCATGTAATCGACAATCACCATTGATCACAAAATCATTAAAGTAAATGGAACAATAGTGCATACCTCAATAGGATTAATAGCTTTCTTGATTTTTTCCATCAAATCCCAATTGGAAATTGACTGTCCAGGTTGTTTCAACGGAGGTAGACATACGGTGACCGTCATTTTAGCTAAAGGCTTTACATAAAGACCTGCTGCAATACACAATGCTTCCAATTCATCAGCCATCGAGATTGGTACATCCTCCTTTATATAGATCCAATTTTTAAGACAATTTCTAAATGGGAAAATTTAAGCGAAATAAAATTGAAAATTTATTACGATATATTAAGCAACAACCTTTATAATAAAAATGACCTCAATAGATTCAAAAATTAGATACGACATTAAGTGATGTCGAAGTACGACAACTGTAACCAAATGTTGAAGAGGTATCGCATTGATTTCTCTATCAAGAAGAGACCACCACCAATATATATTATCAAACATAAACATCAGATACAATTTAACCTGAAATACCTGCACATAAGCCAATGAGTGTATCTCTTCGATTATGAACTGCTTATGACTTGCTTACACACCTGATCAGTTAACTGGTGGCTTTTACATGATCTCATATGCAAAAAATTATGAGATATTGAATGAAGAATGATGTTTTTTTGAATTTAATGAATGATTTTTAAATTTGAATTTGCAAACATTAATTAGTACACATATTAATTAATTAATTAACCAATCCTGTTAATGTGATAAATTTGACAACAATTATATTAATATTGCCGTAAGCAAACATGTAGATTAGAAACGTTTTGATATAACTTCTGTGCGTTATGTATTTTAGGAATGTATGCATTTTAAAGCTAAGTCAATAATTAATTATCAATTATCGTAATCTTATGAATATATAGAAAAAAAAATGAATAATACCACAAAGCTATTATCAGTATAACCATCAATTGAAATAAAATTGAGGAAAAATATTTGTGGTCAAGAAAAAAACTATAATTCATGATCTTTATAAGATGACCACTACTAGACCACTATATAAAGCTATATTTAAGTTTTGTGACTCAGTACTTTCTAAAAAAAGTTTTAATTGAAGTGGAAAATGCAATTTATTTATTCTCCAGTATGATAGTATCATGGTATCAGAAATATAAATTCAAATTAATGCATCGAATCAAAAAAAGTATATATTTGATGTCCATATAAGATTGAAAAACATATCTACTAAATGCATATACTTCCAAATAATTAATATCAGGAATTCCGGATGAGTTTTCTGTACTGTCATCAATAAAGGATAGGAATGAAGCCAAATAACAGCTGCTTCTTTCTCAACTTCCTAACGATGAAGATATATTATATGTATATCAAAAATCATTTTTGAAATTATAATATAAAGAAAAATTTTTGAAAAAAAAAGTGTATATCCGTTTTTTTAACTCCTCCAATAATATCAATCACAACGATGACGGTTGAAAGCCCACAACTAGACTACTCATTTGAGAAATTTAAACAAAAAAAAAGCCTAGCCGAACAATCAAATCAAGCGTACCAAAATAAATTCCTAACATCTGCAGATTGTTTAAAAAAAATTACAAATATATGCTTTAAAAAGCTGTTTTTTTCTGCTATTACGATGCTTTTCAATCATTTCAAGTTATTTTTTGATTACAAATGCTTAATTCCAATCTTGATAACCTGAATTTTTCAAAAAGCTCTAACAAGTGAAGACTCTTAGCCAACAAATGAATTAAGCGAACTTGCTAAGATTCATCAATACGAGCATTCGAAATATACGAATACTCTCCTACGACTTCAAACTGTGCTCAATGAATTCTGAAGCTTAGAGTTTTCGTCTTGAATTTTAATCTGATCATCTCAAGTCTAATAAAATCATTTAATTCTTAAAATAGCTAAATCTCATCACATGATCTCCCTTAACCTATTGTCTTTATGAAAGCTTATCCTGAGATTCTGAAGCAGAAAAAATTCTCTGCCGCACATAAAATCACTTCTAAAATTAAGTGCCATCTCTGATCACAAATGCTTGATGACCACAGAAACCCCATTGAGTTTAATGGCCATTTTTTCCGTGCTGGATAACAAAGACACGAAAGGAATGATAATTTAATGATGAAAAAGAAAAATCGGACCATTTTGTTCGAAAGGAATGCAAACAGAAAAAGACATACCCAAGAACCTCAAAACAAATATGCATGATAAATTACTACAAAAACAAAAGTTTTTTTTTAAAATTGTGCAGTACAATAAAAAGTGAAATGAGCGAATATGTACCATTTATAAAATGTATTTCATCTATAAACAAAACTCACAGAGAAGTACAAAAAAGATGACCATAAACATACACTGATAAGCGAGCATAAAACTTTACGCAGAAAAAGAACAACACCGTGAACTAATTCGTCGTTATTGTATCATAAATTGTTAATATCATTTTGAGTTACCATTGAATTTTTCCGGAAATGTGTAAGGTGTTTTTTGAAATCTGGATATTTTATTAATAATCAATGAATTTCAAAATCATAAGTGTTTCACTTTTTGATCCTGTATCATGAATTATGCATGGAAAGTTTATAAAACATTTCAACTGTTTAAGAAACCAAGAGAAAATTCAGGAAGAGATAAAAAACCTAACGCTAATACTAAGTGACATCATTGGACTTGGACTAATAAAAACAATATTAGAACTGTTATCACTGTTATACAGCTATCTCGACGACCAAGTCAATGATATCTACATGGCAAAACGTTTCATTTATCCTTTCTGAAATTTGAAATCCTATACCAATTGTAACCTAGAGTAATATGAATCAATTAATGAAAGGAATTCATGTTCACAAATAAACAAGGAATTTCATGATTGAAAAATGAAAAAAAAAAGTAAAGAAAGAAACGGGCACAAGTGCACTCTGAAGGTAAACAGGCAGCAGAATAAGAAAAAACAAAGTACTTTCAGTAAAAACACGAGAAACATGAAATATGTTGATCACAGAAAACAGACCTATGAACAAAGAAAAAATGAATGAAAACAATTTTCAAGATTAATAAAGTCTGAGAGTCTTACGAAACGCGATATCAAAAATTGTAATTCTGTTACATGCTGTCTTCACAAATGATGCATCATCCTATGTTTCAAAAATATTCTTGATCAACAATATAAAACATGGAATCAACTTTTGAAGATATGCTCGAAAGACAACTGACCTTAGAAAGCAACTATTATCAAGATGACTTAAGTAGAAAACCCTTTCGATAAGCAGAATATAATTACAAAAACCACTACCAATTTAAAAAAAAAAAAAAATTGGAAAAAGTATAGAAACAAGTACTAATTCATTTTCCTTTTTTTCCGGATAAAATAGCAAACTACCACTCCAGAGAAATGAAAATGAACTTGGTTCAAGCATTACTGCAAATAAAAATTTTTCAATTAACTATTTAGCACAAGAATTTCGAAAGTAAATGTCCAAATATTTCGATATGATGAAAAAAGAAATCAAAATGAAACATTCTGAAATGAGCAAGATAATTGGCCACATTTCGAGTTGAAAGAAAAAATAATTTCAGGCCTAAGATTCCAAAATAAAAAGATCGGGGACGCGGACAAGCGATGTTTTGCTACTACTGTTAAATTGAGCTCTTCCCCGTCCTCCTCGAGCTGAATTTGATTGTCCACCGCGAGCTGAGTTTGACTGACCACCGCGTCCACTCGCAGGAAAACGTCGTCTAGTTGGAATTCCATTTCTAGGACCAATACCAGATAAAATCGAAGCATCAATACCCTGAAAATAGAATCAGCCGTTTTCAGCTCTTCATTATAGTTTGAAAATTGGATTAAGATGACATAAAAAGCTGTCAATAAAATGCCGTTATTCCTAATATATTAAAATGACAACCGTTTATTACTAAAACAACTGCCATCATCTAAGTGAAAATATTGAAAAAAAGTAAAGGAATCGAATGTTTAATAATACAAATAATCAATTTTGGTAAAAAAACTCAATTTTGGAAGTCAATGTTTTACAAATCTGTCAATCAGTAATAAATCACCATTGTTTGTCATGCAGCATGAGCGATAATACGGTAAATTTTCAAACCACTAATTATGTCTTGTTTCTATATTACTCAGTAAGTAAATCATAATGAAATAATAACGAAGATTAAAATATCACTGCTCTGCTTAAAAAAAAAAAAAAAAAAAAAAAAAAAAAAAAAAAAAAAAAAAAAAAAAA
>JARVGP010000200.1:0-26569 GCA_029876185.1 Mansonella ozzardi
ATATAATATAACGCCGCATATTTCTCGTAGCATTTCTTTATTTAAAGAAAAATTCACTAAATAGGAACAATTTATTTTAAACTTTGGTACAACAATGGATATAAAAAATTATGGCGGTTGAATTTTAAAAATGTAAGGATAGGTCTAGAGGTGATTTCTCCTTTCGTATCATGCGGTACTGAACTACGCGGTAATTTAGGTTGTTCGGTATCCAGATTGCCGAGGCTACAGTCTAACAATTCCAGTCGTATCCTTAACGTATCCGTAAGAAGCGTCATTTGAATCTGAACAAAAATAGTAAAGAAATGTGCATCAAATATAAATAAAAGAACACTATATCTTCAGCCATATTTTTTAAAACTTCAAAACACATCCAATCTCTGCTAATTCTACTATATATCGTATGATTTCCGTACAACATTTTATAGTCTAACACAGAAAATTTACATTGTTTAGCTGCGTTTTGTACAAGCTTTGGATAATCTGTCGTGGATTGCTATTGCCGAAAAGTTCAGCATAAAAGTTTGGACATTGCTGTTGCCATTGTCCTGCTTCCGTTTTTTCGAAACAATGCACAATCCAAAGTAATACTAACAATCGAACAGCTTCTATACAATAACGTTCAAACCTTTCGTCTTCTAAAGATTTGGTACCATGTTGCTGAAAGTTTACACAATGCTTTCCAAACATATCAGAAATCATAAATAATTTTAAATTAAAACAAATAATTTGAACCTGTCATAGCAATTCTTAAAAAATCCTACCATTTGCATAAGTTTTAATCAATAATCAGCAATTCAGTTTTTTGACAAAATTTTGCTTGAAAAAATGAAAGATAAATAAAGCAATAACAATAAAAGCTCCTCCTAAACTGCAAAAATAGATTACGTTGAGAGTAAAAAACAGTTATCCTTGCATATTATATCATACTATTTGGTAATGAAATTTCTGCGAAATAATCTAATATAAAAATTTAATGAATGATGTATGTGTGAGGCTGACAGCTTCCTGATGTCATTGATGATAACATAATTATGCCGCTAAAATTCTTTGTCCATTTAAAATTGCCACAGATTACCCTCTATCAAATTTAAAGTCATATCGATGATTAGAAAAGTTAATACTACAATCAAGAAAATGACATTGCATAATTTGTGAAAAAAAAAAAAAAAAAACTACTACATCAGACATAGAAATTGATTCATAAATTAAACTAATTTATTAAATTTAGTTTTGCCTAATATTTACTAGTTATACCTCTGTTTTCCTTTCACCCAATTTGAAATCAAATTTTAAATTTTAGAATGAAATTTTAAAATAACAACGCGTCAAGATTTTTTAAAATCTACAAAACAAAAAGATTTTTTGAATATAAAAATAGAAAGATAAAAAATGCAAAAAGTAAGGTCAACGAGTAACTAATTTTTGATAACATTATCACCACCTGCTCAATGAATTCCTTTTTTTGACTAAAAAGTAAAATAAAAGGTTCCGAAATTGTACAATAAAATTAGTAGTCAAAATGAGAAATTTATAGGATGACAATAGATTCATCTTCTTAATCAATGACTGAATTAAGTAAATTGGCCAGTTAAAAAGACTAGCACTATGAGGCACTTATTAAGAAAAGATCGAACATCGCAACTGATTTGCTGCTCAACACCAACAGTAGCGAAAATCTCCTACCATTGAACTTTAAACAGTCTAAATACTATATGCATTTGTGTTACAAACTTTCTTTCATTCCTATTCATAGTGATTCTGTTGGATAAGAAAAAAAAAAAGCTTATTGCATAAGCCAAGGTACGTATAGCGTAAGGACACTTGCGTCATTGCAAATCATATGATCAAATTGGTAATGGATAATAAAAGAATGGGTAATAAAAAAAAAAATTTTTCAAACATATTTTAAGCAACAAATTTCGAATAACTTTCATCAAAATAACTATGATAAAAAGTGTCAACTGAAAATTTTTTCAGTGTAAAATTTTGAAATTTAGACTTTGTTCAGTATATAATTTAAACTTTAAGTATAGTGTTTTTTCAGTACTATTATTATGACGAGTTTCGGAACTACGGTATATTTAGCGTAGTGGGTTTCGTTCAGACAATATAGCTCCCAATGTGTGCGATCATTTAGGGCATGACGATCGCTTTAATATCAGCTTCACTTTCATCCATCAGTTGCTGTTTTCTTATTTGTTCAATTGCAGATCACTTGATATTTTAAAAATAAAATTAAGTGGATGAATAGAACAAAAAGTTAGTAATTCAGTAAATGAAATATAAAATGCCCTTTCTGGTTGAATGTGACAATTTGAAGTCTTTGAACTTTTTAAAGTCCTTGCACACTCAATGAAATGTCCACATTTGTCCTTTATTGAAGAGTAAATGAATGGAAAAAGATGAAACAAACATGCTATATTTATAAATCATTTTTAGATAAAAACGAAATTTATTCTTTTAATCATTAAAAGTTTTTGAGAGAAAAGAAAAGAGAGGTAAAGAAAAGAGAAGGAGAGAACTGTGGAACCATTCTTGAGATTAGCTAAAAGAGCTTTGTGAAAATTTCTGAATTGAAATTAATATTGCTCATTAAATTGACATTTGATTTAGCATAAATATGGCAAATTACGCTGATCCAAAAATCAAATAAAAAAAATATTTCTTTTATGGAGTTCGAAAAAAAAAAATTTAATACAAAGATGAAATTTGATTTTAGATTGGATATTAGTAAATAATAAATTTAATTCGATCTGTTAGAGATGAAACTTGATTAGATTTGCAACTAGATTCATCTTTAGAAAGATTTCGAAAAAGATAACCCTCGCTCACTGGAATTCCTGCTGGAACAATTGAATGAAAAAAGAACTGCGATGGAGGAAAAGAAAAAGGATTGAATGAAGTTTATTCCGAGCTCAATTTTCATTCTGAATCTAAAGAGTTTTATAAATCAAATAGTTTCGCAACATACCAAATCCCATAAATTTTGCAAAAGACCGATCGCGTACTCTTCCTTATTTTCGACTTCAGCGGACTCATCGGTGAAACTCCATTGCTGCATAAATTCATAACGTGAAAATGCTCGTCGAACAGCCTGCAAATTGTGGACTGCAGAAAATCTTTTAATAAGGAATAGTGAAATGTGCATATTTTATTGTGACTTGGAATATTTATGTAAAGACTTGAAATTTATTCACTTAAATTGACAATAAGATAAGATAAGAAGGTGAAATTCGGAAGAATTGAACTTGTAATATGAAATTTACGAATAAAAGAATCAAATTTACTGAAGCATTTTTTCCAGGATCAAGAGTAGATATTAACTATAAAGGAAACAATGAAAATTAAATGATTCATCAATATAAAAATCTCAGTTATAATCATTTAATCATTTTAATTTGCATCTGTCATTTTATAACTTTGTATTCGAATACAAACAGTCATCTTAGAAATGATCAAAAAAAATATGATTTAATTTCTTTTTTCTTCCATGTGTATTGTAATAAATGACGAGTCGTAACACATTTGCTAATGTTTTTTGCACGTCTAATTTTTTTTTAAATTTTTAAAATATTTCATAGTTTTGAATTATTTATTTGTTATAAATGACTAAACAAGTCTACATATTTGTTTTCTAATTTTATAGTTTATTCTTACAGCTGTGCATCATTGCTAAAAATAAATGTCGAGCAAGAATCATGCAGAATTCATTTGCTAATCTCACCTGTGAAATTGGATGATTTTCCTCTGATTACTATAGAAAAAAAGTAATCTTAGAAAAACGGCAATAGCAATCAGTATTTTCTTTATTTCATGAGAAAAACAGAAGAGGCAAACAAAAAGAAGCATTAATATGAGCGTAAACTTTTGAAAATATTAATAAATTTTACCAAGCATTAGAATAAATTAAAAATCAAAACTATATTACTGTACATATACTCAGTCATTTGTTTACTAACTTATTACCATCTACCTACTTACCATATGAGATCTGTCCTTATCAACTTCTTGTTTACTTGTTCGCTTACTTCTTTTCTTCGATTCTTACGGCTAAATCATTCTGTTAGAAATTTCTGATCTAAAATTAAACTTAGTCCAAAGAAAATTACTTGTTACTGACAAGAGAAAAATGATCCCAATACATCATCATGCACAGTGGATAAGAAACTAAGTTAACCTCCATGATAATTTTCAATCTAACTAAGTAATAACAGACTTAATATACTTTCCTATTTGTAGTAAAATTTCAGCAAACACTTAATAAAAACTTCCATTTTATAATCCAAATGGAGAAAACTTCACTTTTCATTATTAATTTTCTTTCTAATGGCTACAGCACTATGGACGATTTTTTACTACACCTTCTAAACAAATTCTTTTATTAATTATCTAGCTAAATGATTTGGTTATGTCCTTTTTTCAATGACTTTCATCATTTAAACCAATTTTTTGAGCAGTTTTCCAACTGATTCGAAACATTTCAAACTAATTAATTATTTTGTTGTCAATTTCTTGAAACAAATTGATTGTTTGTTTACTAGTCTTACTAAATTGTTCTCTGTCCATTTGAAAGAACATTATAGATGATTGTACTAATTGTTCATATATGCGCAAAGTTTTCTCACTCAAATAAAAATTTTCATTGAAAATGAACACAATACTAGTTAATTATCGATTTGTGCTCATGTTTTTACATAAAAAAGATCAAATTCAGTAGTACTATATAAAGGAATTTAAATTTCAATTTAGAAAATGATTAATGAGTAGTGAAAGATGTCTGTTCCATCTAAGGTCAGCTAATGTTCTATAGGGTCAGTTTGAATGACCTGTCCTATCATTTTTTTATTAATGGATATAATAGAGATACTATTTAATTAAAAAGATTTTTTTAAGTCTTTGTAAGTGAAAGAAAAAGTTGGAGGTGTGGCATTTGAGAGTTAAAATGATAGGCGGGGCAGGACTGCATGTAGATGGTAATGAGGGAAGGAGGACAGCAGTACTAATCTTCTTATGTTTGGGCACATTCCTGGTTCCTGTACGTCGTAGAATGTTGACGTTCCTCAGTCAGTCTTATAGATTACAATTTCCAATTGTCTAATTACCCCTAATAAGCCAACAACTTTCTCACCTAGCACAGATGCTTATGAACTTACATATATTATCTCAAATTAGAAAAATAAGACGTTTATACTATTCAAAATAAATCATTCTGTTAGAAAATGAACAGGAATTAAGTATAAGCTTAAGGTGTTAAGGATTAAGTACGAACTTACGGTAAAAATTAATCAAAGACTGTTAATGGCTTAAAAATTTCTATCTTTCTCTAAATTTACCATTATAACAACGAATCTCATTTATATAGGAGAGTAGTGATAAGATATTTTGCAAGAAAATATCAAAGATATATAAGTGTTAATTTAAAAAAAAACAAAAAAAAAAGCACAACCAAAAGAGGTAAGATGGAATAAAATTTTAAAAAGTAGCAAATATTGATAAAATAAAAAAATGAAACATTAAATATTTTCCAAAAAACGTTTAATTATCGATAAGCATTAATAGCAACACTATTTGTATGGCAAAGAAATTTCTGATATTGGTATCAGAAATAGAATAACAAGTAATTTTTGTGGTCTTACTACTGCAACAAATGACAGAATGGCAATAAATTATGAATTAATAACTACTAAATTGATAATGTGTTTAATGAGTAGTTTGGATAGCTATAGCAGTATGGATAGTCATAACGTCGGTATTAATCATATAGTAGTAGTAGTGGTCAGAGTTGGAGTAGGTGTAGTAGACCTTACACAACTAGCTTTTATTGTGGTTTCCTGCTTCGGCCACTTCATAAATCATTTTGCAAAATTCACAAATCATTCCTTCTCATCCAGAAAAGAGTCGAACAAAATTTTCTTCTAGTTCAGCAAAATTTACAACCAACTCTGATTGCTTTTTTGCTTACTTTTTCGGCATGATATATGCTATGCTTATTTATTTTAAGCTACCCTTATTTTATGAATAAAAAACTCTCCCATACCACTGTATTTCAGTTAAGAGGCTCTCAAATCATCTATTCTCCGGCTTCTGTATGATATCATCTTTGCTGATAAAAAAAAAAAAAAAAAAAAAGGTTGATTACTGGCAAGATAGACCACTTGTTTAGCACATAAAAGAATGATAGATTACTGAATAGAATGACTACATTATTGAATAGATAAAGCTCAAGACTATGAATAATCCCACCAACAGATAGATTATTTAGCTAAGTTATAATGAAACAAAATAAAGTTGAGTGCAGAAAATGAACTCGTCGTCAGCCTTAGATTAATACCAAACTTCGTTTATCAATAAAATTTCATTTAACTATCTATCTATCTCCATCCGCCTACTCATCTCATCAAGAAAACTTTCCTTATTTCTATTATTTCTTTTTCTGTTTCAGAACTAAGTTTCCATACCCATTCAAACTTTCGTTGCAGTAATAGTACCATGCTCTCGCTGACACTATTTGCTAGGATAGTCGCAACGGTAATACTAACAGCCGGAGCAAATGCTTTGGTTTGTTATGAAAATGATGAATCTGTAAGTGTTTTAATCAATGATCATAAATTTGATGCTAATCAAATATAATTTATTTTAAATCAAATCATAAATAATGGGAAGGTAAATAATGAAATTGGATCCTTAATCTTCTTTTTATTTGGTATTCAGGGCAAAGTATATGAGATATCAAATGAATCCTGGGATTATTGCGTGTTCATCCCGGGTTATACAGAAAGTCGAGTATTTGGTGTTGGACCAGAAGTTGATTGGACAAAAACTTTTGACGAAGCATTTAGTACATCGGACAAAATATATCAAGTGCTATCCATTTGTCTCCTAGAGGTTTGTCTCTTATAGTTGACATTTTAAATGAACTTCTATTATAATACCAATAAATCGGGATCAAGTAGTGGTTACATCTTGAAAAACAAAAACAGTATACATTTAGCATCTTTCATCATCTATCCTTATTAAAATGAATAGTTTTTCAGAAATATGATTTTGGTCAACTGAATCCGAAAAGAGTTATCAATTCCTCAGACTCAGTAGAATTTATTTTCCGATGCATTTGCAGCTATGACCGTTGTAACACTGCTACCACGTTTAATAACTATTTGACGACAATCAAATTGGATAATGCTAGTAGCAGCGCTGAGAAGAATTGAAAAAAAAAGACATTAAGAAAAATTATTTGATTGTTTCATTCCTGTCTCCCTTTCTCTCTCATCATATCAATTATCAGTAAAGAAAGAAAAAATATAGATCCCGAATTATTCAAACTTAATGCCATAAAATTTTTTCTATCCAGTAAGAAAACTTAAAAATCAGAAATTGTTCATTTTTTTCAAACATTTCAAATGAACAAAATAAAATGAATGAATTTTGCATTGCATATAATTTTATTTCGTTACTATCACTAATTATTTTGGTACGATTCTACACTAATTTGTCAATTATTTATTGGGAAAAATTAGACATAAATTGTACTGGTTCTTTTGAAGTTTTACTTTCCGGCCTTTTGTTTTGCATGTTTTGTGCCCGAGAGTTTTTATCATTGGTACATTTCGTCCTTTCTACAAAAGATCCGTAAATTATAAAATGTTTCTATTTATTAATTATAGTCACTCATTATTTTAGCATAAAATAATTCAAAGCTAATTTTAATCACTATCCTTATTTTTCTTCTGTTCTTCGCTGATTACTCGTTACAATCTCATTTGAAAAAAAAATCAACTGCATGAAAGGCATTTATTGCATACATCATCATATCGTTCTTACACAAATCCACCGATGTACCAAAGAGGTTATTTGCTTGTTTGTTTGTTGTGAAGTACCTTGTTGTTCATTTAGTTCAGATTTTTTCAAACAAAATTTAGTTCATTTTTCTTTTTCATTATCAAATCTTCGATGTTTAGTGTACTAGATGAGTCTCGTTAGTATTCTGAACTGTTTACTTCCTATTCAGGTTGATCACTTCACTTTTCAAATAAAGTTATTAATGAATGATATCCGGAAGTTTGAAAACAAAAAATGCTTCAATTTATTTACTACAATAAACTATAAAAATCGGAGAGAGGTAGAAAAAGAACTAAAGACTTTCAGTGGTTTGAATTTATTCCAACCTCTCACACATTTAGCAGAAAGAACAGAGTTAGAGTTTTTATTCTCTGCTGAATAAAAGTTATGGTATTCTAACAAACTATTCATCGGTTTATTAATATCATTTTGCATAACTAATTTCTACAAAAATAATAATATCATGTAAAAAAATTAGTCTTTTTATCAATTTACTTAACACTAATCTGTTAGTCAATAATTTTGAAAAAATAAACTTTTTTGCATGAAATTTCAAATTCATTTGGACATCCATTGCATCTTAGAAAAAACTAAATAGCTCTAAAAAAAAAAAAACTGAAAAACTAAATAAAAAACTAAATTTCCAATTGCAAAAGCCATTAGTTCTTATCATTTATTCATGAATGAACTATGAGGGACTTTTCTGACGTTAGACTAGACATTTAAAATTCGTTTTATTAATATGTAAGTATACGTATATCGATTGATTTGTTGTGTCTGGCAAACATCAAATTTCTTGAAAAAACTTTCCCGAAAATACGCAAAATGAAAGTGAAACAGTGTATCGTTTTTCAATCATGAATTTTCGGAAGTACTCTGCGATGTCTATGGCATTTTTTCTTCGCATGTATCATTTTGCATTAAAGACTTATTAGGTCGAAATAGGCAACTAAACCACGAAATATAATAAAATGTGCGTCATCAAAATTATAAATTAATTAGAGAAAAGCTGAGAAATTTAGACTTTGAGCTGAAATCGCAATTAACGGAAATATAATTTGATGTGTTGCCACTATGCCTTTAAATGCAAATATCATTTTATGCCTACAAAAAAAAAGAGAATGTGAAATATGAGGGCAAGAGGAGCAAAACAGGATTATTTATTGGCAGTTAATATTCGAAAAATACTATCAAGAAACTAATATAAATTAAGATGATGAAATTTTTTTTAAAAATTAACACTACTAGTTGGCAATTTTGATACCAAGAGCTTTAAACTTATTATACTTTGACATTTAAAAAATTTAAGAAGACATTTAAATCGATAGCTTCTAATTTTTTACTTATTTCTCACGTAGAAACTGAGGAGATAAGCTAAATCATATCAAAATGCTAGCACAATGTTAACTTGCCATAGTAATGTAATTCTTTTGGTAATACATAGTGAACTGCATTACCATAATGCAGAGACAATTGAAATCCCCGAATGAAAAGAAAGTCTCTTTGTTTGCGAAATTTTTTAAATTTTTCTGAAAATTTATTTTAAAAAAGAACTAAGAGTTATGTTCTATGCGATCAGATAAAACAATCTGAAGTAAAATCATGGTACAAGGAAGTTTAATGAAGAAAGAGAATGCGAGGTTTTGATTCCTTTACTATTGTAAAATTGTGATGGATGTGACCTCTAATAAACAAAACTTTCGTGAAGAAAGATTTTAGACGAGAAGAATATTGAGGGTAATAAGAGTATCGCACTTAACAGCATACTTTCAGAGAATTGTAAACGATGTGAATATTACACCTACAGAGACATCAGCGGTATCACTATTATTACTAAGCTATGATAATTTTGCCACAGCAAAGGAAGCTATAGCTATTTAGGCTTTCTTGCTATATTTTGTTAATGGTAATCAGAAAAATGAAAATTTTAAGAAAACATTGATAAATCACTTTCACTGAATGTCAATTTCAGAAGTGAGTTATAAATGTAACATCCACAACTCACATTTGATGCCATATCTAAATAATTTTTATCGACTATATCTTGTTATTAAAAACATGCAATAGTTATTAGTTGAAGCGCAGAATGAAGTATTCATTATTTTATCCTATGCTTATCTTTGGGAGAGGACCAGAAAGTTTCCATCAATCACTTTGAGATGATTGCGGTCAACAAGATGGAAAGTGATTTTCTCTTCTTCTATAATTCAAGAGCTATTCTTAAGAGCTATTCTAGGTATATAAATATCCAGACATAAAGTCAACTATTCAATGTAATTAAATCAAGAGGTGAAACCTTTGCAGCGATCAACATATCCGAGCAGCTGAAAAATGGTATCCCACGAATAAACATTAAATGCAGTAGGGAACTGAAGAATTGCTCCAAAGGATTCGAACTTCGCTTTAATCCTATTCTTCGCCAGCGTTGATCTGATATATATAATGATTGAAGAGCCTAAAATATTATCACTTGGAGACAATCAATTAAAGAAGTGAAGAAAAAGCAGCATAATAATTTGCTTGCTTTTTTTGTGAGTAGCAAATTTTGATGAGTAAATCATCAGCATGATCTTCCGAACTCCTTCTCAATTAAACATTGTATGAATAAAATTAATATTAATAAAACTATGCATAAATTATCTCAAACTGATTTATCCATTCTCATATCGTTCTGTTTCTTTAATATTTATGAATTTAAACTTCAAATTCAAATTAGTACCTTTAACTGAGGCGATTTAGGTGCAAATTGATCTCTTGCCCAAGCCATTAGATCGCGTGTAACATTGCAGAGATGTTTTCGTCTATTTTTCAAGTCACTCGGAACTATCTAAAAGAATCTAGCTCAAGGTCAAGCTAATATAAATAGCTTTAGATAACTCACCTATGTCGCACGATAGTTTTTTGAAATGAAATATAAATCTATTAGTTTTTGATTTTTTCCGATGATTTTCCTTAAAAGACATCTATAAATCTATTGTATCGACTCAACTATCTTTAATCCTTCTTAATTAGCATAGGAAAGATGCTTCTCATATACCTAGCTCGATCCATTTCTCAACTTTTCCCATTAAGAAGCTTTCATGTATTCTTCTTTTATGTATTCTTCATAACTCGTTGTTTGCCCTCATCCATATTATACCCATCTATTAGGAATTTAACTAGCAATAAACACAAGAGGGTACGAAAGAAGAGCTTTCCATTGCCTAGATTATAGGGAAATATAGAGAATTGAAATTTCAAAATTAGTTGGAAATTTCGGACTATAATATTTATTATGCTATTTAATAAAATTCAAATTCGATGATCGATTGATTATCTCATCTCAAAAGATCTTGTCTTCTTCAACAAATCCATTATTAAATAACTATCGATTCTGGAAAATGAATATTCAAAGAACTACTTATAGTTGATGTAGTAAAAAGCACCTGATCAGGGTCAGAACGACTAAAACATGCCGCCAATGGATCATCTATATCTGCTTTTAGTGTTTCTTTCAAATCTTGATCCGTGACAAACGGAAAATAATCATCTTCAAACCATTCCATACTTCGCTTGGATGTAGCTGTTGAGCACTGATCTTCATTGACCAGATTCAAATTATTCCGTCTTAAAAAGCACCAAATAGCAGTGCTGGCATTTCATCCTCTTAATATCAGCTCAAATACCTTAGGGCATTGAGCCTGGCTCTTAATTAGGTCATCATTGAAATCTTGGGATTTATTTATTAGTTTGAATTTATTCCTATATTTCTTCTCCATTACTTTTTCTGAAATCTTTTTTTCTGAAAGTGTTCATTTTTGTGATTTATTAAATATACCATCGATCATCTGAACGCTGAATTCGAAAAAGTTTTACCTAATAATGGAATTTTTGTTTATCATCAATGTGCAAGGTACCATCACGTCCAGAGCTTCATCTTCGCCTGAGAATATCCCTACTCCAAAAGCATCTTTTGCACTAGTTGATCTACATTGATAGAAACAATTTTCAAAGTGAGAGGAATGGCAGACAACAATAACAATATTATTTACGATAGTGAATAATTATGAAAAGAAAAAGACTTGAATCAGTAGAAGTATATTCTAACAAAAGATGCTCGCGAATCAGGACAAAGAAATCATAAGTCAGATCAAAAAACCTCATCACTCTTCTTTTTAACTTTAATCTTTTACAGCAGTTAGAAATCCAATGATCTCAGTTTAATATTTCAACCTAGGTTGATTATTAATTAATTCTTGCAAACAGTTTTCTCCTTTTAAATAAAAATCACTCATCACATTCCATTTCTACCAAGTAAAATCAGTGTCAATTACGATTAAAAGGAATAACCTAATGAATGACTGCCAATTGGCCGTTGAAACAGTTCCTCTGCTAATTCCACTGTCTGTCATTGACGTTATCATATGATCTGCTAATACGATTGGTGACGCAGTAGATGCTTGCACCAATTCAAGCAATCTGAAACTGCCAACTATTTTCAATCAATGTTTTATTTGTACTCCTGATATACCAGCAATCTGATAAACATAATTTATATGTGTTTGTAATGCTCATTCTGTAAAATGGTTTCATCCAAATGTTATCTTTTATAAAACACAATTTTTTTTAAAATAAAAAAAAAAGAAAAACTCAATAACTACTTACCCATCTGATGATGCATTAGCAATAAGCCTCTGCCTCAAAGATAGAAATGACTGGGAACTATGTTCGCTCGATACTGATATACTGTTTGTTCGAGTTATAAATCTGCAACACAGTTCTAATCTAAATCTAAATTATTATACCCAATTCGGCCAAATAAATAGAAAATATCATGCTGCAAAAAAAAATTTCAAAGCTTGAGCCTATCCCATGAAATCAATTAATTTACCCTGTGGTAATCTGATAAAAATGCTTAGAATCGATCATACAGTTTTTCTGGATGAAATCATTAGTTTCCGAATCAATATTTCTTTCCTCGCGATTTGACTGAAAGTTCATAAAGATAGGAAACGAAATGTCTGATAAGAAGTATATATAAAAAATAAATCATCTGAAGATCTTAAGTAATGATATATTTTGCAAGATATAAAAAGATTACTGAAGAATGTACCTACAAAAGTTCCCTCGAAAAGTTTCCAAAGCTCAATTTGACTTTTCTCACCTCACTACCGCAGCAATCTTGATATGCCAAATTTTTTGTAAAGCAAAAAAAAATAAATACGGAAAAAAAACTTGGTAAAATTTACTGCAGAAGCTATTTACATTTGATTAAAACATTTCAGAAACTTGATCAAAATTTCTAAAACAATCCATAAAATTTAATTGTACCATATTATTTACATTTTCATAACTCATTTGATCTTCTTTATTCACTTTGCAGCGATCATCTGATTCTTCAAAAAGTCCTTTAGCAGCACGAAATTCAGTCATATTCGAAACATCAGATGATACTGAGTGATCATGATCTACTGTTCTTTCTAGAAATGAATGAATTTTAATTTCTATGTTTCCAAATTAAGAATCATCCATGACTGGATGATTCCTCGATTCTCAAATTTCATGATCTAACTAATAGCAAAAAAAAAGCTATTTGCAACATTTTTTTTCCCGAAAACCAATCACAAAAAATGAAAAGATGAAGAATTCTTCCTATCATTCATCTTATCCTTTAAAGAGAAATGGAAAATCTTTTCTGGAATTCTGAAATCAAGCGTCGAAATAATCAAACCAAAGTTTCTCAATAAATTAACAAAAAAGAATTAACAAATTCTTTTAAATTATAATTAATAAAATTTCTTTCCAAGCAACACAAAAATGAGTTAAACGTATAGCAGCAAAACATGGGCAATATGAATTAAGTCTTAATGATCTAAATAAAGTTGAATTCTAATCCTTCTAACAGCCCTTTGCCGAGCCCTCTGCCAATAATGCATCATATTTTTCGTTGAGATAATCAGTTATAGATTTCATCAAAAGATGATCTATTTTCAGAAATAGAAAAATTTAGTTTCTAAGGTATTTAATTAGTAAATGATGCTAAATAACGAACAGTTGTTCTCTATTTCATACTTATATAGCAGTGGAAATGAAGTAAATAAATACCACAAAAACAGAAATCGGTTTCCTCATCCCATTGTGGGTCATCCCAAAGCAGATGTAATGAAGCAGACTTTTCGCTCGAAGAAAATCTTGCATCAGGAGAATCTTGTAATACTGCATTAAAAGAACTTTGTGATACCATGCTCGACGAATGCTTCTGACTGAAATGTTATAAATATGATTTTTCAAAATGCTCTGATAGAAATTGATATTGTAGAGCTGTTACTATATGGGAAAAACGGTAAATTAAAAGCTTAAATGAAGAAAAGGAAAGTAAGAGAATAGAGATATATGTTATAGAATGGCAGTATCAAATAAGCCAAGAAAAAAATCCAATAGATCATTCTGGGTAACAGGCATTACCGTGCCAAATATCAGCAACAGAAATTTAATAATTGTGACGTTTCGAGATAAGAAGCTTTATAAAAAATGAGAATCGTCCCGTAATATTTATTTGTTTACTATAATGTAACTATCATTTTCTGAAACGTATCTAGAAATATTGCCAGAAAACTTACTGCTCTGAAGTCATTTCTGATAGACTTCTCGAAGCTTCGAGCTGCCTTGATCGTCTCAAGTAACCCTGAATAAGTGAAGTTCAATGCACTAGGATTTAGTGCAGTTCATATATTAATATCAAAGTAATAAAGTTAAACATCACTCCATACCAATATTAATAATTTAATTCATAAAAGTTGAGACATGCCAAGGATGAGACTGCTGCAAAAATATGATTGTCGTAACCGCTCTCTTTATCGTTCGTCAGTTCCGCTGAACAACAACTGCCATATTCGTCATTAATTACATATGACTGAAAAAAATTTCATGTATGCCTATTATAATTTCAATTCTTGAAGAAATATAAAATTAAATTTTTAATCTTATCCTACTAGAATGGCAGTACTCAGACCTAATTTCAATACAATGGAATATCATGAAACAAAGCGATAAGGACTAATAAGGAACTACTACTACTAACTGAAATAATGTTAAAGGCAAAATGCTATGATTCAGATAGATTAAATATCAGATATGATTCAGATATTATTAGTTCAAAATAGTGTTAAAAGAAGCAATTTAAATCGATGTGTTTAAATATAACAAGATCTTATGAGTGGAGAATTTTCATCGTAACGAAAATAGAAACAACCATTCTCGGATTCAGCAAATACTTCTCGTCACGAGCTAACAAGTCAAAACGAGCTTGTTCCAGAATTGTCCAAATGAAATCCCTTCCCAATAATCGTGCACATACTCGATACATCATATAAGAACCAACCGAAGCAACCAGTAATACACCGCTTGTGCGCACTAAAATCTGATTTGTAGACGAACAAGTTTCCAAAATTGTAATGATAAAATTTAAGTCCTAAATGTCCCTAGGAGTAGAAGTTAAGCTTATTTCTGGTTCAATAAATAAGAATTTAATGACGTGGTAGTCTGCAACACATGTATTACATATCTACATTTGGTCTTTAATTTCAATTTAGCTTTTATAATAGGAAAATGTCTAGAATAAAATAGAGCTTTATAAATTCAATAAGCATTCAATAAATGAAACATTCTATCTTCTTCTTCTTCTTTCATCAAAACATCTAAAAGAGGAATAAAAAAGAGTTTATCATTTCGCTCTTGAGAAACGACCTGGGAAAAGATGAACTAGATAATTGAACGGAGAGAACAATTTTATACTGTGCAAATTCAGGAACATTTCAAGGGAGTTGCAAAATCAATGATTTTCTAATTTTTTTAAAAAATTTCTTCAATTAATATTTCATCTCATAAAAAGACCTTATTGAAAAAATGATTGGTAGAAAGATTTACAAAAGAAAAACAGAGTTTAATTTTATGTGCATTGCATCATTCTGAGATTTGAATTTTCTTCGAAGAGCAATAATAGTTTTTACAACTGAAAATGAAAGATACAGTATATTTGCGACACGAATATAAATCATTGAACTGAGTATACTATTTACTACGATTAAACATAAGTTTTTCTTGTATTCTGAATTAAATGAAAAATATTCATGGCGTTTCTAATACAATATTATAAATAAGTCTAAATTAATGATCGTTGACAAGATGTTTAACTAATATAAAAATTATGTCAGGAGGAAAACAAAGAATTTCTACTTCATAAAAGTTGATGACAACATTGAAAGTTGAAAATTCTTTCTCTTCTTTTTATTAATTATGGTCTATCTCTAATCATTACAAAAAGTGCCTAATTTTTCCCCAAAAATTATAATTAAAAACTATAAGAAGCGAAACTTCTCCAGAAATGAAATTAAAAACTTTCCGATAACAAAATGAGTTTCTCCCCATAATTGCATATTTTAAAAAAAAAAAAACGTTCCTTTAATTTTTACTTTCTTATTAAAAAAAATAAGCCAAAAATTGGTAATAGAGGAAAATAAATTGTTAAGCGATTAAGAAACTGAATGAAGTCATTGCAATTAATAGTATCCTTTTAGTAATGAAATGAATTGCTGTCTGTGTCGTATTACTGAACCGTCAAATTTCGCTATTCTTTACACCTACATTCCATTTTAAAAAATGTCAAATATGCGTTCGAAACTTTAAATTTTGCAAAAACTTGTAAAATAATAGCCATTCCAAGCAATGCACTTGCATTTTTTACATTATTAAACACTACTGGATCATATCAGCAAATTGTCCAAAAAATTTTTCGAGGATAACAATTTCCCGGTATTGATAAGATGCGAGAGAATATTCGGAATCCAGGGTTCTCGGCCTTTGGAATAAGGAAAGATTGATTAATTCCAACATCCCATAATTATTATAAATAGCACATATTTAAATTGCTAATTTAAGGTTCAGAATAAAAAACCTTTTTAGTTGCATTCTGATAGGTTAATTAGGATATTTAAAGCAAATTTAAGTGATCAAAAATTTTCTTTTTTTTTTCGTTCCGAAATTCCAAATTTTTTTTTTCGTTCCGAAATTCCTTAGTTTAAACTCTGTATCCAAGCACATTAGTATCTTTCTTATATGCCTCTAGACAAATTTTTAGTTATTTATTTCTTTAAGCACTTCAGACTTTCCAGTTAGATGTTATTCTCATTCACGAGCAACTATGCATTGAAAGAGAGATTTTCCTGTTAATAATTAGATTATTAAAACGCAACAGAATTAATCAATTAAATTAAATTATAAATCTATCAGTCAGAAATGAAAAATAATGGACAATTCTTACTGTAACAGTAGATGCTTATTTTATGTAGTTTTATACTACAATTTTTTTTTTTTTTATAGTTTTATACTAAGCAGTTTTATACTGCGTAAGAGAAATGTCAAGCAGATAAAACTGTTTATCTCACTAATTACAACAAGCATCATGAAAAATATTTGCCAGGATAATTTACTTCCCGAACAAAATTTTAGTCAAATTAGCTCTTCAGAGATATTTTAATATTCGTCCAGAAATTAAATCATATTTTATGGTCGGGAATATGATAATCAAATTACCAAAAAAAGTAAAATCCATGCCGAAATTAACTGTCAAGGAAGAGATTGATTGATTTCTTTTTTAGCAGCAAAAATTATAACTCAATTCCATTTATTATTCTGGAGATGAAATTATTCAATAAGCGTTCATTTAATAAATAATTTGCCAGTAAGGCGTTAAATGAACCTTTTTCAGAATATTTGCAAATGATATTATGCAAATGCTATTTGAAAATAATCAGTCTATTGTAACACAAAATATTTTCAATCAAACATCAATAAAACTTATCAAACATTACTGTGTGATAAATTTGCAAAGTAAATTTTGCAGTGATCATATAAATCTTCAAAGATCAAAGTACTATAATGATATTATTGTTCATCTTGAATATCTTTTCTTAGCATGATTTCTAAAACAATCGAGGATATGATAAAACATTTTGATTGTTTAAAAATATGATGTCACTCCTAAACAGATTAAATCACTTCAAGAAAACAACTTATTTCCTTCGATGAAATGAAGAAAAAAAAACAAAAAGTATAGGGAGAAACTATTTGAGTATTCAGAAAAGACTAACATTATATATGAACCAGATCAATGATTTCAATTAGCTTCAATTAGCTTAGGCTTATGATATAACTGTTATTTTCTTGACCTATTTTTTTGTAATTTCTCGTTAAATTCCAATACATTTACCTGCTTAAAACGTTATAAATTTGGTATTTATTCTCAAACTTTGCAAATTTTAGTTTTTCTGAAAAATAAAATAAGCAACTTACTGAGCAGTGCGATATTACATATATCAGCATCAAAGGAAATACCCATTTGAGATAATACAATCTCAGGTGGTCCTTGAAGACGTGCTTCAATAAATAATACAGGTAATGAATCGGATAGACTTTTCATTGGTAATAATGGCATTGTTCCCTGAGCACAGTATGAGAAATGAAATGAGCTTTTCAGTTCAGAATCGTGAAAAGAACTAAACTGTTGTTCGTTGAGAAATGAATCATGTTATATTGAGATTCGTGGGTAGTGTTTCCTCCTATACATTAATAACATCTATTATATCATTCACTGAAATATTTTTTAATATTATTAATTGATAGAATGTTTTTAAAATATTTTTTAAAATATTCAATTGATTGAAGAATCTCTTTCAATTCATTGTACATTTAATGGAACATCAAAGTTTCAATCGATATTATTTATGCTTTATCGATTGCAATTGTAAACAAATCAAAGTAAGCAAATGATTTAAATGGGAAAAATTCACAAAAGCAGCAGAAATGTGTCATTTTTTGGACAATAAAAGGAAGAAAAAAATTTTTCTTTATTTTTTTTAACAAAAAAATTTTTATGATTTCTTTTTTATGATGGATATGTACCAATGATTCAATATTGACAGTGATAAAAACGTAGATGGAAAAAAGCACACAAATAAATACCTATATTTATAAACATCAGCTGTGCAAGTATTCGCGGGATCATATATGGATACAAGAATTTTGATTTAATCCAAAGAAAAAAGTGAAAGATTCAAATTCAATTTGTAAAAAAATTGTAAATAATTTCAATTTTATTAAAAATAGTTGATATATGGCTATGGAATGTTATTCAGTACTAAAATTGACAGCATAATATATAGGTCAATAAGCGTTAACAGTCGAGAGTGCCTATTTATCTTTTTTTTTTGGCAGAATATGAAAACAATAAGAAATCTATTTTACATAATTATCTAAAAGTGAAATAAGGTTGCAAAAAAAAAAAAATGTAAACATTATAATCAATCATTTGTAATTGCAAAGTTTTTCTCAAACTTCTTTCCTTTCTTTCTCCTTCTCTCTTTCCCTCTCTTCCGTTTTCTTTTATATGACATATAAAATTCAGACAATTTAATGGTAAATAACATTAAAATATTCATCATACATGTAGATATTAAAGTTATCCCAACATACAACTAACAAAATCTAAAGTTCACTAGCCTTTGTTATATTAGATATCGAATATATCAAAACAAATCAACAATGCATTAGTACAGCCGGACAAATTTACTAATATTATTACTAGTCATTCTAGGCTCAGATCATTATCAGATCATTACTGTCTTAAGCTTCAAATCATTCAAAGATTCTCTTAAATAAAATTGTTAAAAACAAAAATCGCTCAAATATCAATGAAAAACTTTGAGTGATTTTGATCCATGTAAATTAGATCGTCCCAGACAACACCGTGGGACCGATCTACATTATTGGTGACATAGTATAAATAGCGTATCGCAGCTATTGCGTGTCGCATGACAGAGACACACAAGTAGGCAAATTCATAAAATAAAATTTAGTTAAAAATGAGCAACAGTGAACAAAATCAACCCATGGTAACCTTGAACTTCTTGCACATAACCCAGGAATCAAGGAAAGTCGTTGTAAGCGCACTTGATTGCTCACGTTATTTCTACATTTGCTTAATAATTGATAACAGTAATTAATTTATTGGTATGTATTTTATAAGATCAACTATGACACCTCTGCTAAGCGCATAAATCAAGTGCCTGTTGGAATTAACATTCCAAATTATCATATTCCTAATAAAATATAATTGACTTATATTTAAATAAGCATTATGATTATGTAATAGTATAAGACATGTCGAATTAATATTTCATTATAAATAAAATGTTAATTAAAGTAGCTCATGAATATTTCCGATAATACTCTTATCAAGCTGAAATCATAAAAATCTTCAGCAAATAAATATATTTCTATTATCCGGTAAAGTTTATTTTTAAAATCGTAGTCAAAAGTATTGCGTGATATAGCACAATAAACAACTCACACAATAAACAACTCACATTCGATATATCACACTTTTGGTATTTTCAAATAAAAATCGATTCGAATGCAACATCTTCTAACTTCTACTCTCTCCTTTTATACTCCTTCAGCATTTAATTAGGAAACTACCAAAAACACAGAAAACTGGTTATTAAATTTACAATTTATGCAAATAGTTATTATTGATTGCGACATTTAAAATCTTGAATTTCTTGTTTGAAAAAAAAAAAAAATTCCAAATTAATATGAATTCAATAAATTTTGTTTCGAAATGAACAAAAAAATATGTTGTTCTAAAAGAACAAAAAAAGGAAAATACGTAAATATCAAGAGACTGGTTAAGTTTTTCGATATCCTAAATTTAATTTTTTCATTCTAACCTTTTTTATGATGTTTTTTCCTTTTTTCTTTTTTTTTTATAATGATCTTTTTTTTTTTATAATCCTTTTTTATATAATAATAACAAGGAAGCAGCTGAGCTTTTTTTTTGATTACATAGAATTTGATATAATTTTTTCTTTTCCTAAACTGAATTAAACTTTTTCTCCAAAAACATCAGCAAAAAGCTTGTATAAAATCATAATGAAAGTTAAAATGAAGAAATTAAATCTAACTGAAGTAGAAGCATAAGACGAGAAGCAATGAAATGAAAAAAATGCTATTTATTTTGAAAGTAGTGCTCTTCTCCATTGAGAGTATTACTGACAGCCACACAACAAATCAATACCATCCAGCATTTGGCCTCATTTTGCTAAGGCAGCTGTCTGTTATCTTGCTACTGCTAATACTGATAGTCTTACCGGATTTGGTAAAAATACAAACTACTAATAGTCTTACCGGATTTGGTAAAAACCGAAGCAATCACGGATATTTCAATCTCGTGAAATTATCACTTATTCAACGAATAAAATAGCCATATCTAGGAAAAATCTGATCACAAACACATACGTACGTACTACCATACCGATATTTGAACAATAATTCGAACATCAGCATTACTAGCACCATTTAAACATTCAATTCATTCATTCATTCAACCATTGCTATAATTACAGTTCGGAACGAACTATTTATCAATAAAACTAAACTCTACTTCGGATAATCCGTTCATCATTCCTGAAGAGATCTTTTTATCGTTTTAAAAATTGAGCACAAAATTATACGTATCAACAAACAGCTTATTATCAAAAAATACCCCAAATGATGTGTCAAGTCTTTATCTGTTTAAATGACAAATCATTTAATCGGATTTAATATTCATTTAAGCTCTTTCCATGAAAAGGCATTGAATTAATTCCATAAAATATCAGGATGGGCAAAAATGACAAACAATTTCAGAAATATTTAAGATTTTTGCTTCAATAGCTCAAAAAAATCATCAGAAACGATAAATCTCCTTCAAAATTTTCGAAAACCTCGAAAAAATCTAACGGTATGCCGTAATATGACAACGATTTCTAGAGAAGGAATTATTAAGTCCCTTTGAAATTCTATTTATATACTTTACAATTACCGGCAAATTGAGATGTAACATCTTTAATATCTCTTTCAAACAACTACTACCATAGAATTCTCCCACATTTTTAAAACAGTGCTTTCCCTATTTCATCTTTTCATTCACTGTTTTTCCTAGATAGCAACAGTTCTACAATACCAATTTCCATCAAAACATTTTGAAAAATCATATTTATAACATCCTACCCTTATTATATATCAGATACACATTACAGTAAACAAAAAAACATCTGTAATCTGTAACTGTTTTGAAATATATGTACAAAGTTTCCAAAAATCCGCAAGAAATTTTGAAACACTAGTGCTTCATAAGGTCTCACTGAGTTCAGAACTAAAAAACAACAATTTCAAAGACAAATGTGAGGTAGATTATTAATTATTTCGACGATTGCCTAGAGAAGAAGAAGCGCCTTGTAATTGCTTCATCATATTTTGCAAACCACCCATACCACCCATTTGTTGTAGTACCCGTGGATCCATCATTTTTGCCATTTGTTGATTGAGCTTTTGTAACTGCGATGGGTTAATGTTTTTGGTATTCATATCACCATTCTGCAAGCAATTTGATAAACAATAATTTCGTGAAATAAATGTGATGAGAGGAAATAAAGTAATTTTTAGGAAAAATTCTGATGAAAGTAATCGTCACAGCGAGAAGAGTGCAATGGAAAAATCTTAAAAATCTAGAAGAAATATACAATTATTTGAGCATATTCTTAGCAGTTTAAATTATATATCATCGTGGCTTGGTTTCGCAAACGAAGATTTGAGATGGGCTTCCATGTTTATTACAAATGCACTAATGACTGAGAAGAAATGAGGAATCGATACGTCCGGTTGCGTAAGGTACAGCGGAATGTCCGGAGAAACTCGAAAAATGAATGTTCAGTATTATGCGGAGATAGTGCTACTCGAAAAACGTAATCAGACATGACTCAGACCATATAGAAAATTGGAGAATATAATGGCTTGGTAAACAGTGATCTCAATGCTTTTCTTCAGACATTTATTACGTCAGGCTGCCTTATGAGCTTCCGGAAAGCTATCTCTTTCTTGACCGAAGTGACCGTGGAAATAAATTCTTCCCGGAAGCTGAACTGGTGGATTGACTCAAGCTTTAAATGATAACGTAGGGAATCTATCAGTTGCCTTAAGTTAAATAAGTTTTCATTGATACGATAGCGGATACAAATACCATTTTCTTTAGCGAGCTTTGAACAGTAACTCCGCTTCCCGCATTGCAAATATAAAATATGTTAAACGCTACATCATAGCAAATAGCACAACAATAACAAAATCAAGTGAAGAATAGATCTAAAAGACATTCTAAACTTTTATCGGATTTATGCAATTATTTGTATATATCCCTAATAATTTAAATTATATATATGCATACCGATTATTCTTAAATAAAAAAAATAATGAAATTACCTTGAAGAGGCCCTTCATACTACCCATCTTTTTCACCATATCAGCAAATTTCTTATACTGAGTCAATAATTCTTTAACTTCGCTTGTTGCTGTTCCACTTCCACGTGCTACACGTTGAACTCGACCAGGCTCTTTTGAGAATAAATCATTCGCCTTTGGATGATCTAGTTCTGAAAGAAAATCTCACAAAATCGATTCAAAGGCCAAAATGTATCGCACTGTCCAAAATCAAAGATAAGTGAGGGCAAACTCAGCGAATCACTTCCCTATTATCTATACTTCCTCGTCAATCTGAATGAGAATGCAAATAATGTCTTTATTATCCTAAAAAAATTCATTTAATTCTTAGTACATCACCAACAATGATATTATACTAAGTCCAACTTGATGAAAGCTACCTGCATCAGACATGCTATCCATAATAGTCATTAATTTCTTGAGTCTAGATTGTGACTCTTGTTCGTTACCTTTGGACATAAAATCTGGTCCAAACCCAGGGATCATACTCTGAAAAAATTAATAAAAAATGAAAGAACCAGAATAAAAAAAAATAAAAAATGAAAGAGAAAAACATGAAATATCATTAGTTTCGTATTTTTTGAAATACATACAGCTAGGAAATCCCTAAATCTTACTTAAAAAATTAAGTACAAACCATGATTTGATTGAACGGACCCATTTTCATGATATTCTGGAATTGTTCATACATATCACGCAGTGTGAACATGCCTGCAACTTCGCAAAAATTTTTCATTTCAAAACACAACACGAGTACAGAAAGGCATATGTCAAGATAACTTATTATAGAGTCAAAAAGTCATTTCATTCTAGCAAATTAGACTAACGAGATTTTTAATCAAATATAATAAGGCCTGAAGATATTCTGGTTACCAAGAATCCTATGAACTTTCATTACTGTCTTAGGCAGTGAGTGAAGATCGCAATCAACTCAATTTATGTTACGACCGCCAGTTCTATATCTATAATATCTGCCTTGAGTTGCAAATTGCCATGTTCATGACTTATATAGATATACTATGAAAAACATCAAACGTACCGTGCTTCAATCTTTTGATGAGCTCCTCATTATCCTCGATACCAATTTCATTAACCTTTTTCACAAGACCTTCGATGTCACCCATGCCTAGTAATTTTTGCACGAAAGGTTTCACTTCGAATGGTTCGAAATCATCAATATGTTCGCCCGTACCGATGAATATCACAGGAGAATGTGTTGCAGCTACACTGAAATGGCAAAATTTCGGCAAAGAGATTAAAAAGTGTTTTAAAAAACCTAAGATTTTATAAACACTCACGCCGAAAGAGCTCCTCCACCTTTGGCATGACTGTCTAATTTGGTGATAATCACTGAACCAATATCAACAGTTTCACTAAAAGCACGAGCCTGCGCTTCACAAGCTTGTCCAATTGAAGCATCCATCACAAAAACTATATTGCTTGGATTCTAAAAAAAGATATTGCGGTGAAAATATTATCCTACATTCAACGATAGTTCAAAATAGAATTCTATATCGCCAATTTGGAACTGTGCGTTAATAATGGAATCTTTTTCAGATTATAATTGCCAAAAAAACTTTTTGCTGAAAAAATATAGCATACTTTGAATCCGGTATAATTCAGTGACAGTCAGTACGACGTCTTCAGTACTTTTTTTTTCAAATTGTACAAGTCAAACGTAATAAACATTCGATTTCGATGTCACTAAATCTGACCTTGACTACGCTACTTATAGAAGTGGAAAATTACCACTGCATTCGACACTTGCAACATTTCTTCAAAAAGTGAAAATTCTTGCTTGTGCCGACCAGAGGTATCTACAATAATAATCTCGAATCCATCTTCTTTGAATTTATCGACACCATTTGCAGCTATAGTAACTGGATCCATTTCTGTATAACTAAAAAACTACACTGATCTAATATATATTTAACAAAAAATATAAGCTATGCAGAAGACCTGATTTACGAATACATCAAAGAGTGTATCATGAATCGAAATTTCTAGTAACCATTGGTTCGATGCGGCTAATAGCCCGAATTCAGTTCGAAAATTTTTGAACAACATAAAAAGACTAGCCTTCCATAAAATGGTATCCTTGCTTTCGTAGCATTTTGTTTCAACTGATCAAACGCACCTGCACGGAATGTATCGGCACAAATTAAACATGTCTTCCAACCTTTTTTTTGATAGTAATATGCCAACTAAAAATAAATTTTTTAGGTCGATACAAACTAGGAACTAGGAATGAAAGGTGATGCTTCAAAAACTAATAAAATTAGTATTTACAAACACAATGTCACTTTTTTATAACAAAAAATAAACCTTGGTGCAGGTCGTCGTTTTACCGGACCCCTGTAGGCCAACAAACATGAAAATATTAGGTTTTCCTTTCGTAGGTTGGAAAGGTTTCACTCCTGGATCGACTAATTTCATTAATTCAGTGAAAACACAACGCTGAATAAGTCGTCTCTTGTTAACACCACCTGCCATTTCATCAAAATCCAAAGTCTTCCTAGAAAAAACAGCAAAAAAACTAAATGATAACTTTTAAAGTAGTTGGTGAAATTTTTTCAAGTTAACGAAATATTCTTATATAGGATTCAAATTTTATGCGAATTTTACAGTTTGTGATTTCGGACACTAGATTAAACTTTCCTATCTAGAAAACCAGAAATTTTGATATTGCACCGCTTTGAAGTTATTACTGGTCAGTGATGTTGAAAAACCACTAATAGTCTTTCATTGTCAGAATTGTCTTCTCTTTATACAAAAAATATGTTTTCAAAAATTATTGCTAAGACACTTACTTGACATTATCTTTCAGCTGTTTAACGAGTCTTACATTGACATCAGCTTCCAACAGTGCTGCACAGACTTCTTTGAGCATGGCATTGAGCTCATCTTCATTGATGATCGTTGCTTGGCCAAGTTTACTAATTGCATTACGAATTTTCCGGCCCAAATCAGCTAATACCATTTTTGTTTTTTAATAAATCTAATACCTGCAACAAATGATTTTTATTGAATTCACTTGTCTCTTCTCTTGATCTTGATTAATGATTACAAAGATGAAAAAAAAGAAGGAGTGCAACGAAAAAATTTGAGTGTTCATTCTAATTTAAGCATCTCATTTTTCTCGACCTGATCAAAGCATCACATGTAATGTCTCTTGACTTCACACAAACATCACAAACCCATCAAATTACACACTCGGACAACCCGCATCGCAGGCCCATCAAATTACAACCCGAGAAATCCGCATCACAAACTCATCCGGACAATCCGCATCACAAACTCATCCGGACAACCCGCATCACAAACTCATCCGGACAATCCGCATCACAAACTCATCCGGATAATCCGCATCACAAACTCA
>JARVGP010000200.1:26653-71584 GCA_029876185.1 Mansonella ozzardi
AATCCGCATCACAAACTCATCCGGACAATCCGCATCACAAACTCATCCGGATAATCCGCATCACAAACTCATCCGGACAATCCGCATCACAAACTCATCCGGACAATCCGCATCACAAATTCGACCGGACAATCCGCACCACAAACCCACCAACTTACACACCTGGACAACCCCCCATTGCAAACACGGCCCATATGATCGTTAAATTGAATTTTCCTTTGACATACGAAAAATGTCGCAGTTTCCGAGCAGTCTGCTCCCCTTTATTTGGCACATGGCTTTAACGTGTATTCCGAGTCTCCCACGTTTACTGCCACGAATCATACTTTTCTCTTAGACGTGGCCTACGTTCCAAACTTTTCAGCTGATATCGAGATTTATATTTCCCGTTCTAGACGTTATTGGCAATCACAAATACGATGCTTGAAACTGACATGTGTGCTAAAACTTTGATAGTAGCTTATCAGTTAGGAATGAATGATATCAAGTATCATTCATTTCAGATCTCTACTTATTTCCTTTTTCTTTTAGTATAGAAGCGTGCATACTGTTAGCCTGACAAAAAAAAGAATGAATAGGTAGATAAATCATTGAATTAGGTAGAAAATCAGCTTAGTTGCAAAGATCTGTGCATGTTTTTTTCATCGTTTTTAAATTTTCATAAAATCGTATAATTTTTATTATACTTCGTCGAACAACAATTTGACAAGTCAATGAAAAAAAAAAAATTAATTGTAAGTAAATTAGTAAGTAATTGGTACAATTCAATATATGGACAATTAATATGCAAATAGAATGAAATTTTATCGAATTGTTAGAAATAAAAAGATGAAAAAGTATCTGGTCAAAGGTTATCCATATTTGGTACTTCAAAGAATTCTCTTAGATCAGAGGATCGGGAATGATTGTGACGTTAAAAAAGTAAACATCTGATATGTAGTTTCAATTAAGAGTAGATGTGTAAACATGAAAGTAAACATCTGATATGTAGTTTCAATTAAGAGTAGATGTGTAAACATGAATCTATTAATTATATGAAGTCTTATTTTTTCCTTAGAAAAAGGATGTAATCTTTGACCAGGAAAGAACATAAAAACAATATGATTTATACAAACTCAGACTATCTTGTTGAATATCTTTCCTTTTGAAATGAACGGAATTTAAATAATTAACTTAATTTTTTCCCTTCTTCCACTGCTAATGATTTAACAATTCAGGGAGTATTCAAAGGAAGTTCTATTCTTCGTTTTGGCAATATTAATTCCGTAAATTTGTTGAGAGGTAATACAATTAATTATTTAAGTTCTTTTTTTTAAATGATTTCTGGCTTTTTTGCCAGTGAATAAACAGACATAAGTGATTCAAAAAAATATTGAATTAGGTAGCAGAATCATTTGGAAAACACTGTAAACGATACGATGGAATGTTAACGATATGATGTTAAGGAATCATCGATGATGTTAAGCTACCGCGGCCACTATCTTTACCAGTGCTCCTAATGCTTGATCGTCGATTCTGTAGCTGCTTCGGCAATACCAAATAATTTTGTTTTTCGATTGGTAGCTGTTGCTGAATTTAAGGTTCTAAATTCAGAATCGCACAAAAATTTTTGAAATATTCGTGACTTTCAGAATTTTTTCAAATTTCTATTGAATTGCTTAGAACTTTTCACAGGTTATTGGTGATGTAGATATTTCGAATTCAAATATACTAACTGTTGCGTGTGAAAAAGTTAATGCTTGCGACAGAGAATTCGGCATGACATTCTTTTCTGATATAACATGTTCTGAAATACCACTCATCTCCGGTACTGCTGAAACTCGCAGTCGTTCACTGAAGATTAGCGGTCGTCTCTCTGATTGTACATTTGCGCGAGTCGGCACTTCCTTTCGGAACATTGACGGAGGTAATGACCTAGATTCTAAGCATATTTCAGGAAACAGTAACTGCGTGAAGTATGTTGATTACATGTTAACCTGCTTCTACGTTCATTTCATGACTCTTTTTGCAAATTTCATAAAATTCATACTCAGTAGTGAAAAGAACATTGGAAGAATATTCAAGACTTAAGTTCAGTCCTGTTCTAGTCCTGTTTTGTCTTGCTATGACATTTACTATTAACGAACAAAAAAATAGGCAAAGTTAAGATGTACAAACCTGTACACATTATAATTCTTGAAAGCATTTCGTAAATTCAATAATGAACCCTGTCCTGGATCATCTTTCTGAAAATCTGCAGATTACAATCTATTCTCATGTTTTGACCCCCAATGTACTATTTCATCAGTTCTTCATTGCTTAAACTATTTTAAGAAATTCGATTTTCTAAATGTGCTTTATAGTTTACTTCTCAGTCCTCAGAGTACCTACACTATATCCACTACAATCATTTATATTCCGTTTCAATTCAAATTACTATATTAAAATAAATTCAAAATTTTGAGCAGAATTTGTGGAAATGCGAAATTTGATTTGGATTCGCTCAGCAAGTTTCAAAATCGATCCGTTGAAAAAGTTCACCTCGATCATTAGTTCTGATTTGTTCACTCCTCCCATTGTTCGTAGATGTGAATGGTGGTGATGAAATATGCAAAAAATTTTTTGATAGCTTCCAAATCAACTTATTTAAATGTCTGATTCATACCCGAATATTTGCAAAAACTTTGGAAAGTTTGAGTATATTTATGAATAGCTTCAGATGAGAAGAGATAGATAAATAGATCAATAAAAATTTCTATAATTAAACTACTTCAATTCATTGGAGTTATTTGATGTCTTGCTGCTCAGAAATGCCATTGAACACGGTCGTATATGGGTAATTTTTGTAAGGAATACGTAGAGAAACGGATTCGTAAATGCGTTGATCGGATAAAATAATACTAAGAAAATTTTCGCCACACTGATACTAATGAGAGGATGTCCTAATGCTGCCGTTAAACCTGAAAAAAAAAATGCTGAAAAAAACAAGGACAATAGTAATCATATGATCTGTTATTCACTTTAAAATCAATTGATATCATTATATTTCGATAATATCTTTCCATACCAAAATACTTTATTCAAAATATTTAATACATTGAAAAAGTAGTCAAATTTAAAGTATGAGAAATCTCGTAAGTATGAAGATGGAATAAATTATTATTTGCTTTACCAAAAAAAAAGCTTGTTGTTCAATTTGCTTACCAAAGAAAAGAGTCGGAAACCAGCAAAGCATTTCCGTACCAATTAGTGTAGCCATTTTCAGAATGATCGCTTTGTCTTCTGATCGTTTCGGTTGTTCCGGATCACAAAGCATTTTTACAATGAAACCATAGCTAATAGCCATACCCAAAAATGCAAGCAAATTGAACAACAAGCTGGCAATTACATAAATCTGCAATGGCACTAGATTATCTTGAAATCAGATAAAACAGCTGATAACGATTCGTTTTGAATAAAATCTGATTTCTCCAATTGAAATTCTCAAAAATCATGAATTTAACCAATACAAAATTTGTTGAAAAAATAATACCCGGTCAACACTGTCTTCAATGGAAAGAGGTAGACACACGCTAGTACTCGTATATGTAGATACACCTATAATTGGTAATACTGCCATTGTGAATGCTATAAGATATGCCACGATCATCATTATTATCGCAGTTCTCATCCGCAAACGCTTTCCATAAAAAGCATTCCTGATAGAAAATATATCAAAATATCTTTCTTTTTTTAGGAAATGAAACAAGTAAAATAAGCAACAAATTTTGCTTTTTTTCTTTTTGAATCGACCGTACATTATTTTCATATTTGTACCTGATATTATAGCACATATCAAAAGCAATCAGAAACATCGACATAATAGAGATTTCGGAGCTGAAAACGGAAGTGAAACCGGCTATGTTACAACCAATACCGGTTTGCCATGCAACTGCGTAGTTATAATATTCATTTGATGTTTTATAATCTGCTATTGCTATTACACCAAGATAAACACCTAAAAATATGCAAGTAATTTATTGATTGCATCATTACTGATTCAAAGATCAAGTCAAACGATACGTTGATTTGTAATATCTTCATTAAGTTCATGTAATATGTAAACAGTCGCCCTTCTCGTTCAATTCATTTTTTCGTCTTTCGCATTTTTTTGCTATTATTAAATGCATATTACATGCATATTACATTATCAGGGTTCAATGTATATATAAAATATCCGATACTAATTCTTTCAATTTCAGTCTTTAGCTTTTACAAAATGTACTCAAATATATTTGTAATTCTAGGCTTTTGATTTGTTTTTGGGAGAATATGGCAATTTATTATATTTTAGGTTTTTAGCTTCCAGTTTATTTTTTAGTATTGGTTTTTTTTTTTTTTTTTTTACTTTATGGTGTATTTTACTGTTTTTTCTCGTAGAGTTTATCCTCGTTTTCGTTTTGATATATTGATAATGTTGTGTTGATTTATTTTTTTACCTATTGGTTTTTATTTTTTTGGTTTTCTTTTTTTTGTTTTATTTTTCAATAATATTTTGAAAAGATACAGGTTTATTAAGCAATTTTAATTTTATTTATTTTATGGTTTTGATTGTTTTCATATTTGTTGTACATAGAGTTATGTAAGTTTGTTGGGATAGAGATTTTTATGGCTTTTGTTAAGTTTTTAATTTTAAATTTTGATCGTCGAAGTTTTCAATTTTGTTTATTTTTTAAGTTTGTTGTTTTTCTTCTTGTTATTTTTTGGGGTTGTGGTTTGATTTTTCCTTTATTTAGTCCTTGATCTTGTATTGGCTATTTATTTTTTGTGACTAATTTATCTTGACTTGGTGTTCGTACTTTTTCTTTAGCTATAGCATATCCATTTCGGTCAAGATTACGAAAAAACCGAGCATATTTTGTTCTTTGACGAACAAATTTTATATTTCATTCTATATAAATCCAATTCATAAATGTCCCGGCTAACCTGTTAGTAAATCTGCAGTGGACAAGTTTGCCATGAAGAAGTAATGTACTTGCATCCTCTTTTGTCTCATTTGGCATAATACAATCCATACGCCTATATTACCAACAATAGCCGAAATCCATACGAACCATATTGCCCAACGCAAAAAGTCGTATCTTCAAATTAAAAGATATCGCTCTGATGCTTCACTTATTTCCGATATTTGGATGATATACGATATAACATAATGGTTAAATACTATAAAATAAAGTTTCCAACCAAAGAATTGGATATTCATTAGTTAAATGATAAAAATATTTGCAAGAATATCTAATCTACCCAATAACATCTTCACAAGGATTGAGTGCATTTGGCATCGGAGTGCATTGGATGGAAGCAAAGAAATCACTGACAGCATTCGATGTGCAGTTGAATGTCGTCAAAAGTCCAACATCAGCATCTTCAAATTCAGGTTCCAGCAATGTATCCCATTCATCGTCTATCTGTAATTAGCACTGGACAATTATCTAAGAAATTTGTCGAGTTTTTCTCCGAAGAAAAATCGATAAGCTATCTTTAAGTATTATTTTCTTATAAAATGAAAATAATACAAAACAAATAAATACCTCAATAGTAATATTACCAGCGTTGACAGAATCAAACCATTGCAGCAAGTCGGAGAAATCTAGCGGATTTTCCCGCGATTCTTGTGGTGGTAAATTTATGCGATCATTTCGCGCAGATTGTCGTCGCCGACGCTTCAGTTTTGAGGTTGATTTGGCGGAACATTCACGATCGCGAATTTCTTCGAGATTTTTTGTATACATTTTACCAGCTGTACTGATTTCTTTAGAAGCATACTATAAATAACACACCGTAGCACAGCTTTTACATATATCACTGGAAACAGATAAGTTTACGGACTATTTTCGGATCCTTTTCAGTTTTTCAATTTGATCAAGAAGTTTTTTCAATACTGATTGAAATTTCAACTATTGATGATGCGTCCTATCTTTCTGCAAGTTTTAGCAGACTTTTCTTACTTTTAATCAGAAAGAAATTTATTTAATTCAATATATGAAATATTTCAAACAACCTGTTCAGTTTTTATCGTGATTAGGCAATAGGGCAGAACATATGAGTGAGTGTAGACAGAGATGGAGATAAGGTAACAGAAATGATTAACTTTTGAAAGCTGAAAATTTACTTTGAATAAACAGCAGTGATATGGATAAGTGAATTCCACTTTTTTCAATGATGTAAATGCCAAAATTGGTGGCAATTTTTTGAGCTCCTCTGTATCCTTTAATTTTAAGCCTTCTAAATGGGACAGGCCAGTTGTTGGAAGTTCTGTGATACCGGTACGTGAAAGATCACTGAAATGAAAAATGGAACTTAAACTGAAATGTAAATGAAGCATTACTGCAGAAAAATGACATAATTTTAGCATTCGAGTGTTTAGTAAAAACTAAAGAAGCGGAAATTGTAATCATATGTTGTATATAATAACATCAATAAAGTATATTATCGATGAATTTTCCAGTACTTACAGATGTTTGATGAATGATATGCCAGCAAAAGTATCGATTGAGAGACGCTTAAGTTCTAAATTATCATTCAATTCTCTATAAAAAGAGCACGAATTATTGCTTATATTCATGAATTTATAATTGAAAAGATTTAATGCTTTTGTGAAATAATTTTGAAAGCATGGATTGCTTTAACATTTTGATGTATTGAATTCAACTTTGATCCCATAAAACATACAGCAAAGTAAATCGACAGTCAGCAAATATATGACTTCCGATTTCGCGTAAGTCGTTATTATTAAGACGAATTTTATTAGCATGAACAGCTCGAAGTTGACCATCACCGAGGTATTCAATGTGATTGTAAGAGAAATCGATCACTTCCATAGCTAATCGATGTTGTGGTGTCATCTCTAACGTTGGCATACGTACCAAACCATTACTACTCATCATCCGGAAATAGTTATTAGGGTGATGTCATTTTGATTAATCGTTTTATTATTCGCCATTTTTCTTTCTTTTAATCCCATATACATCATTTAGCGAAAAAATCAATGTCAAGCTTTTTTTTATTGTCCATAAACAAAAGGCATTTACATAAACTCATTTGGAAGACGATTGGAAAGTTTAAATATTTACAGTGTTAAGATCTTTGTATTATTAATGAGTAGAATTCCAGTGACTTCTTTTAGATTTTTACATCCACTGACAGACCTGAAAAAACTTGAAGCAAATGATCAACAGTTTGCACCTTTTATTCATCATGCCATACTGTGTCCTTTAAAGTAATTAAGAAGACTGAAACCTGAACTAACAATTTGCCAAGATTATATAGGCGACCAAATGCATCGCCGTTAATTGATTGCAATGCATCCGAATCTTCGATTACGCTGCAAGTTATTCTATCCATTAATTTAACAAAATTTTAGAATGATCTCTGACATAAACAATGATTAAATACATGAAAATATATTTCACTTCTATTAATTTCGAGAAATTTTTTAATTTTCAAAGCGAAAAAGAAAAAAAATCTTTTTCTTTTTCAATAATGTATTTTTGGAAGAATGACAAGACAGAATAAAAAATAAATAAGAAACAAACATTTCTTGCAGGTGTTGATACCTGTTGAAAGCATTCTCACGAATGTGACTGATGCCTACATTATACAGTAATCTGAAGAGATTTGACAGAAGTAAAATTTTAGGATCTAACTTTAAAATATTTATATTATCAATAATTTTGCTGTAGAATTTTTGTTTTTCTACATATTTTGAGAAAATTTTTCGATTTTTTGGTATAAAAAAAAAAAACGAAATGTTTTTGGAATACGTATGGATCGTTTCACTTCCTTCATTTCTCTTTTTCCTCATTGACACGACACGCAAATTAAAACAAATGATTGTTTTTCAAATTGTTCTTTAAGCAGTACTTATTTTTCATTTTTCTACTCTAATATCACTGATTTCCGGAAATAGAATAAACTGGAAAAATGGAAGGAAGGAGACTAGAAGTGAAAAGACTAACAAGCGGCGAACATCATCGGTCAAGTTTTTTGGTATTTCGATAACTGATTGCCCAACACAGCAGCATTTTGGCTCATTTATAAATATTGTACAGCTACATCCACGTTCCACACGACAAACTTTTTTATACCTATGCTACATATTAATAAGAAAACTTTTTTCTAAATCTTGTTCCGTAATTTCATACAAGAGTGTTGGAAATTTAATAAAAGACAGAACAATTTCCTTCTATATTTCTGGTAATGTTATTTTATTGCGCAACTTTTCTGTTATACCGTTATTGATATTATATAAATATTGCTTTTCCTGATAATGATTAGTAAGATTGAGATATTCTTACAAAGAATGGCAATATAACAAATAGATTATTCATTCATTAATCATCCGATTTTTTGCTTACTTGAAAAATCACTTTCATTATCATTATCATTTTAACTGCAAAATTTTGAGTAGAAATTTTGATACCATTTCAAATCCTGAGTGATTATACCATCGAAAAGTATGAAAATGGTAAGCGCTGAAAAAAAGTGATGCATAATCGGGGTCCATTTCACATAGCGGTGAACACTGCATCGAGCTGTATAGCAGTGATAATACACACAAAAACTTTTATCAGTTCCATGCCTCAAAATTGGAAAGCTGAAAGAATCGTATTGGTAAAAAAGGCGAAGAGGATGGACAAAACTAATGAGAAAATGCTTTAATTCATTTTCTTTTTCTTTTGAACTTACAAATTTTCTTACAAAAAAACTGCTAACAAGTTTTGACTTGTTATCAACTATGTATACTTTGCAGCAATTTGATAACTGAACTGTTTGCTCCATTCAGGTTAAAGTGCATATATGCATGTTAATTTATATTTTTCGCATGGAGCACAAGCACTGTTAGTTTGCTACGTCAAAAATTGAGTGAATTTGTCAAAAATTGAATATCAATTGGTAAAGGACCGTTTAAATGAACCTAAAATACTTCCAAATTTAGAAAAAAAAAACGCTATAAAAAAATGAAATAGGCACTACTAGCTTGAACTTTCTCCTAAGGAAAAAAAATAAAAAGCAAAAATGTGAAGTGATATTTTTAGCTGCTTGTTCAAATTTACATCATTATTGGCGAATTTTCTCAGGCATAGCAATGAAGAGGAAATCCGGAAATGGGAAGAGCAATGAATAGGAAAAAGTAAATCAGGTCATTTAAACCGTCATTTGGTAATATCAGCAACATTATTTAATTTGCTATTGATTTTGTCGTTGATAGAAAAAAGAATTACAAAATGGACTTTCAACTAGAACTATTAAATATGCAAAAACTGTCCATGCTCTTGTTCAAAATATCCTCCCGCTTTATTAAAAGAAAAAATATTTCTCCTCTTTTGCGCATGAAATTCGCCTAGATGAGTAATGAAAATTTTTTCAAATGATACCTGACAATATTGCATAAGTTTTCTGATGGGAAAATTTTCGTTGTGAAAGGTTCGGTTGAAGAAGACAACAGTTAAGTTGTGTTTGGGTAATATTTCCTTTAAGAACTTCTGCTATTTTCATTCAATTAAATTAGAGAAATAGTTACAAGAAATCGATCCATTCATTCAAACATTGCAAAAATGCGGACAGACAAAAAGTTGTTTAGTAGCATGTGATACAGTCACTGAAGGAGACAGGAAGAGAGACCCGATGATTCAATTGACATAAGACCTCGTCAATTTATGATGATGCATTAAACTCAACAAATTAGAACAGATCGTTTTCTTTTCTACCATCTATTTGTCTTCAATTATAACAAGTCGATAAAACAAGAAAAAAGTCAAGTGAAATCAATAAATACTATTTTTAGTATCACATTTAAAACAAATGTTTCCATCTTTAATTTACTAGTTAAGTTAATGAAAAGTTGAAATTTTAACAAATTTAGATACAAATTTCATTTTTTCATTTGAAAGAAATCAAATTTCGAGGCACAATTAATTTGGCAATTATATCGTCATGTTTCTGTATTAATGCAAAATGACACTGATATTAATGAACTAAAGGAGATGCCGAAATATATCGAAATATCGATTTTCTATGTGGTAAAAATAAATTTGTAGAATTCTCTTTCCCGTTTTACTGCTTTTCCCTTGATCAGGATACAGAGTGATAGTGACAGTGTCAAAAAGCATGTTAAACAACCAATAACACGAAGCAAAGCAGAAAGTCAACATTGACATTAACAACAATGATAACAACAACAACAATAGGAGAATAAAATTTAAAGTCAATTCAATAGCTAGAAGAGTACGTCAGGACATATCAAAATATTATTGCGAGAGAAGCGGTCGCTAATGGTAATGCATACTTTATCATGATTATATTCATAGAATATTTGAGTGTCTGAAAAAATGGTCCGTTTCCTGTTTGCAAAGTGTTTATTGCTGACACTGTTTGTTTGACAAGATACGATACAATGCCATAGTTACGACAAGTTTGTGATGCATATTAGAGATTTACAGTGATGATATGACATCTCAGTGAGCAATCCAAAAGAAAAGCAACTGGATTGTGAACGAATCAGACTTTCTGTATCGTTATTTGAAAAATGATGTGGTTTTGGCACTATTTTGCTAACTTTGCTCTTTTATTTATTATATTATTATTCTTTATTTCCTATCTTTCATCATTCTATCCTCTTAATCGCCTTTTTCCGCTTTTCGAATACAGAAAGAATGGGAAAAAATAAGGAAGTAAATGTTCATGCAATGATGTTTGTCATTTTACTGTTTGTTTTGCTAACCACCGAAACAATTGTTGTTTCAAATGGTTGATGTCTAGAAATCAAAAATACGAATTTTTTCGGTTTTTTTTTTTATATAGATAATAAAATATTTTTTTTTTCTGAATTAAAACTCAGAAAGCTAAAATCGATTAATTGCATATACACTGGGCTAGGTAATATTTCTAACATTTTTCTACTGAATTATTGATTGTTGATTATCAAATTCATACATTTATGGTTTACATGTATTAATTTGATAAAATTCCTAGGAATAAAAAAGTATTATCCTGCAGGAAGTATTAGTATTTACCTTTAAAACATGAAAAGTGAAAAAAAAAATTAGAATCTAGATCATAGGGCTAGGAAATAAATCATCGATTAGTTTCTAGATACAGCAATCAGTAAATAGAAATAGAAACAACGAATCCTGAATTTTAAATTTCATAGCACTATAATTGGGATAGCTTTAAATCTATGAATTTGCAATTGAGATATAGAAAACAAGCAACAATGAAGTAATGCACTGTGCAACATTGCCGAATTTCTATTGTTATTTTGCAATGAAAACAGAAGATAGATCGAAGGTGTGGCCAATTTTCTTTTCCGACTTGATGATAGCCAACAATTTAGTAATGTTTCAAAAAATGGCCCTCTTGGGAAATTATAAATTGGGCGGATTGTTAAAAAAAAATAAACGAAAATTAAAGGATATTTCCTCGCTCATTTATCTAAATTAATTTAAATCACTAAGCAATAGAAAAGAAAAGAGATCTGTCAACAGGTCATCCTCATAATGGTGACATTGACTAGATTGTAAATGTAGATATTGGTTGATTTGCGAATAAATTTATTGACTTTTAATTACAAGCACTTTATGACTTTCGCAGAGTTCAGTTTCATCATTTAGTAAAGATAGTTTATAAATTTTGAAAATTAAGATTAATTCACAAATTTTTGCTTCAAAATTTGTTCTCTATGATAGATCTTTCATTGTTTGATCACTATCTTCAAAAAATGAATATTCTCCAAGTTCAAACATCGCACCAAATTTAAACAATTATAACTGTTCATTTCAACAATTTCATAAAATTTCAGTTGGTTTAAAAGAGATTAATAACACATAGAATGCGTGTGAAGCGGGATCTCTTTGCTATTTCTCTTCGTTAAATAAGCATTCAATTCAATATGTAATAAAGCTATGAAGTTATTCACAAGCTATGAAGTGTTCGCACAAATCAGACAAAGATATAAAAAATTAGAATATTCTGACTATATGAATTAGACAGTTCAATGTAAGTGACCGCTTTTAATGAATTCTGCATTTTTAGAATTATGCAGAAAAAATGTGAAATATAAATAATCAAAATTTTCTTATCAGATAAACATTTTTCAAAGTTCAAAAAAGAAAACGACTAAAAGATGGACTAAAGCAAATCCTTAAACTAGTATGCAAAGGGTCAAAGCTCGAGGATCCCTAAATCAATCTCAGATAATCTAGAAAAGAACTTTCTGCTACTGAAAAATATTAGGAATATTTTAATATTTTCTTAATATGCCCAAATCATCTAAATGAAACCTTTATGGCTTAAGTAAGAGGTTTCGACAAACAATATTATGGTGATAACGAAAGCACGGAAATTAATCTTGTAATATAAGCCGTACGATTTTCTAACAATCCAATAGTGCTCCCTGGTAACTACATGAATGAGCGTAAATAGAAATAAATGATTACTTTTCATATGCAAATACAAGTAAAAGCATTGTTTATGGATTAATAATTAGTCAAAGTGAGATCAGCATGGTAACGAGGAAATAAATCTGAATATTTTAGTGATTATTCGATTTACGTATTATTTTATTTTAAACTGAAGCTATATACAGCTATGATGGACCAGCATTTTCTTGTCTCAAACTCTTTTTCGATCTAAAACGTTTATTTTCCGCTAAGGAGCCAGATTTTGTACGATCAACTTGTAAAATAGCAAAAAAACTTTAAATGTCTTAGCAGTGAAGAGTATCAGTACTGATTGATTTTGAGTTTTCAATCGAAAATTTATTCGGATTAGTGTTTTATTAAAAGTCAAACTTTCTAAAAATTATGTCTTTATCAATTTATTAGTAAAGCGGCAGTAAATATTATCGATCGGTTGATTCTCGAAATAATGTAAAAAATTCGAAATACATATCGATACTACGATAAATTATAAAAGAGCATTCCATACTTTCAAACATTTATGTTTTCTACGTTTTGCAACTTTAGTTTTTTCCAACTGATTCTGTTAAGGAATCATCGAACTGATCTCACGATGAAGACAATGTGCCAGACTCATTAAAATATAGCGATCCTAAAGTGCAAACACGACATGAGGTTAATTAGTTAGTATCATCATAAAATTTAATAATGCTGTTAGTATCATCATAAAATTTAATAATGCTGTTAGTATCATCATGAAATTTAATAATGCTCTTAGTATCATCATGAAATTTAATAACGAAAAGACGGTGACTAGAAAATCATCAATCAATAAGCTGGAAGTATCAATTACTTATCGACAAGTGATTTTTAGCTGTTATTACTACTGATTAGAAGAAAACAATTTAGCCGCTATTATCAATGAAATAAGAAAAATAAATAAATCATAAGAGTTAATGATTGATCCATTTCTTAAAAAATCGAAATGTTAGAAGAAAAGTGTATCATTGCTATTTCTGTCAATACTTGTACAAATTTAGTGAAACTATTAATTTTCTGCAGCGTAAAATTGATAAGATCTGTTAAACTACTGGCATGTTCTTTTACATCGCAGCATTTGTAAGATGTAAAGCAATCAATAATTGAAGTTTTCCGAAACAACTCGTTTGCTAGGATGTTTTTTGAAATTAAATTCCTGAAATTAATTTAAGAGAATGTAAGAAACTTTTTTTTAAGAATGTTTCTTTGTAAATAATTAATAGAATATCATTTTTGTTCTCACATCAATTATTTTGAATAATTTCTGAAAAAAAAGAAATTAATAAAGAAGAAAATTTTATAAATGAAAATTTAATAAAAATTTAATAAACGTTTTATTCTCTTTCACTTCTCTATCATCTTTTTTTAGTAATTTAAGAAATGATATCAAATATAAGGCAAGAGAAGTAAATCAATGAAAAACACCGTTTCTTAATAACTGGCAAGCTTAAACGGTCAATGTTTGATCTCAGCGTTGGTTAAAGGAAATGATTTATTTGACTAATTTGTCGAAAAGACCATCTTTGAAAAGTTTCAATTCATAACTATAAACCCCATAAAATTATATTAATAATGTATTCAATCTTAAATGGCCATTTTTTAGTGTTTGGTCTTGATATAATCATTAGGTGTCCTCGAAAATTAGATTTAACCGTGGCAGTAATTGATGTTTCCGTGAAAAATTTTAAAACCAAATTGTAGTGATTGAAATTTATCTGTATCGTAAATTACTGGTATATTAAAATTTGGTAGAGTTCAATATTTTAATTTAATATTGAAAAATCATATCGGAAAATATTGATGAAAAAATTGAGAGTTGTTAACGTAGCCGTTGCCAACTTTGTTGTAAAAAATGAATTTGGTAACTGAAGACAAAAAAAAGAAAATTAAATTGAAACGAAATTTCATAAGAAAATGCTTCACGAGAACAACAACAAATTTCATGTTACAATATCGGTACATTGTTTCAAACACAAATATCGTCAGTTACTTCAAATTTATTGCTGTTTTTTTCTTTGTCTTCAAATATGACATTGATTTAAAAGAAATGAGAAAAAAAAAATATTTCCTGCAGTAATCTGGTATAACATTTTGGTCCATTGCACAAGAAATGTGTATGAAATAGCAGAAAATTTTATTTTCGGGAAGTCCTTATTTGATGTATTCATTTTTTAAAATTTCACGCATCATTCTGATCAATATATTAATGCATCACAAAATGATATGTATAAGGCCTTCTTGGCACATTATTCTCCTTTTTCTAATTCTCTTGCAAATCTTTTTGTTTCAACTTTGATATGATTTTCGGCTTTGATCTTTCAATTTCATCAAGTGAGCATGAAATAACTCTAAAAGATATTCAGTGCTTTATGTTGAAGAGTAAACTTTTAGGTTGTTAAAAGAAATGAGAAGATTTCAAATTATTTTCAAAAAATCTGAAATTTTAAACTTTCTGACACAAACTTGGATATAGCTGAAGATGTTTATATGTATTTCCATGTATTTAACATATGTATTTTCAGTATAACTTATGTCAGCAAACATATTGGCAATCAGTTGATGTTCAGTGTTTGATTGATAGTTATAAATTGCAGTAACTTTTCCACTTCCATCTGTAATCGATAAACGACAGAACTAAATTTTATGTGCAAAACGATGCAGTCCTTTCTTTGCTATTCTTGGAACAATTAAATTGTCCTTTATTAATGCATACATCAACAAAAGCAAACATATAACAGATAGAGAGATAGACGAACCCGTGTAAACTACACTCTTGACTTTTCCTAAATACTTTCAACTAATTCAATTTTCAGAGTTTTGCTTTCTATCAGTTGCAATTCGAGAAGATATTTCTCGAAATACTGTTAGCAGATAATGTTTAATTATCAATTTGTTCTCAAATGAATGAAGATAGGTAATACAGGTAACAAGTAAAATGTAATATATACGCATTACAAAGGCTTTTACGCTTCTTTGTTGAATGGAAGAAGAACAGAGAAGGAAATAAGGATTATTCAATCGTATATTAAAATTGCTAAATTTTTTTTGTTCACAAAATTTTATCTTATTAAATAAATTTTTACGGAAGTAATTCTTCAAGACGAATTACTGTTGTGAAAGATGAAAAATGCACTGGAATGAAAAGGAATTCAAATTAGTGCTCTCTCTCAGAGTTTTCTTGCAAAAGGTTTCAATCACATGTTTCCTAATGTTTATGATCTTATCGCAATATTTTATATTTTGTCGCTTTTGTCTGTCTTATAGAGAAATTTATAGTTATAATTAATAATTTACTATTTTTAACAATTTATTACTATTAATTATATTAAAAGTGTCTGAATTAATTATCTTCTATTATGCCTTCTTTAAGTAATTTATAAATGATGCCTTACTGAATATATTGCTGAACGTAGATGAATGTTAAGACTGAATTGGCGATTAATCGTTTAAATATTTCATGTTATATCGCTGAATTAGCGATCACTCAAGTTTTGGATGATATTTGGTCGTATGACGCCAGAGAAGCCAAAGCTTAAACGTTGGCCAAGAAGCAGCGTACAGGAATGATTTTTGGAATCTTCAGAAGGGAATTATTTTCAGTCTATAGATATAAACTTGAGTAAAAGCATATTGAGTGAGTGTAAGTTGCTTCAAATTCATAACAAGAAAAGGGACAAATTATGCAAATCTGAAAAATGTTTTTTAATGGAAAATTATTAAATAGTCAGAGTGATGATGGTGGTGCTAATGGTAGCACCACCATCATCACTATAATAACTTTAATGATAATAATTAGTATATGTTCCGTAGTTACAAACCTTAAAAATGAAAACATACTGCAATAAATATGCAAAAACAAGAAAAACCTCCGAAATGCAAAAACATGAAAACCTCCGCTCGCTTGACAAATAGTGATGCGGTAAAACCGAAGTGTTTTACAAGGAGAGGAAAAATCTCACGGAAATCCTGCCAGTTGATATGCTTCAATTATTTTCAAAACAGTTTTTAATCATTTGTTAGAAGGGAGAAATGAAGAAGAAAAATAATTCCGTTTATTATCGGTAACTTTCATTGTATTTATCAAAGCCAATAATTAATCTAGGCAACTTAAATTGTGCGTATGCCTAAATATTCCATTGATATTTTCGCTAATTAGACAGATAATGGATATATAATACGAATCATTTATAATGAGCTATTAAGTTATAGTATGAGCTATTTCATTTATTTTTTTCTCCTTGTTTTGTTTAATTACAGTTGCATAAAGTATGAGACTGACATATATAAATGTCATTACAAACGATTTATGACGTTAAAAAGTCGAATCGATTTTGGTCCTGTTTAGTCATTTCTCTAATTCCACCATTTATTTTAATCTGATACTTGTATTCACATGAGAATTCCGCAAAAAATATCAGAGATTCAAAAAGCAGAAACTAAAAAATGAATAAGTGCTTTAAATTATGCAAAAATGAAAGACGAATTATTGATAATAAATGATAATGAAATAACATATTGATAAAGTAGAGATAGTGATACATGGAATAGTTTAACAAAATAAAATCGAAAAGGGTCAAAAAGAAAATTACAAAGAAGTAATTGAAATGAAGTCAATCTATTTTGCTTATTATTCAGCCTTGACAAATTGATAAATCATAGCAATGTGACAAGTGATATGTTACTGGATTTTTAGTTATTTATTCTCTACTTGACTGAGAAAAATTTCTGGAAGATTTTGCGACAATTATAAAGTTTTCTTTGAACTGTTAATATATATGCATGAAGTAGTAAGTTTATTGATGAACGTAACAGTAAAAGTAATTCATCACATTTTGAATAAAAACAAAGAAATTAATTAAAAGCAAATATATATTTCATTTTTTGAAGTTAATTTTTTACAATCTTTCTTAATAAGAATGAATAAAGCTTGAAGTAAGGTAATTAACTCATCGATCATTTTGAATTCTCATTTTTGCATCGAAGGATTTTGAATAAATCAAAAAAGACTAATTTTGAAATCTCCGTGGATTTGTTGAGATTTCCTGTTCTGTAATTTACGAAAGAATCGAATCTTCACTTTGTTGCTACTCTAGAGAGTTTTTTTCTTTTTTGCATGATTTAATTGGAAAAAAAATTGAAAAGGAAATTGGAAAAAAGATTGGAAAAAAAATTTGGAAAAAAAAATTGGAAAAAAAAATTGAAAACTGGAAAAAAAGTAGAAGATGGAAGATGAATGATAGATTGGTAAAAGCCTGGCAACGTATGGTAACAATTATATTGCCTGCTAATAACTGTTTAATGTGATTATTTGGAAGATATGCAAGTTAATTGTTTGGTATTACCAATGAAACTTTCGTTTCCAAATCGTCATTTGAGAGTTTTTTATCGTTCCATATCGCGTATATGAGTGTGTGTCTGTGTGTGTGTGTGTGTGAATGTTTGCGAGTGCGTTTGTGTGTTATTTGTTTTTGCGTATATCTGCGCATGCATGTTGTAAGAGTGATATTTGACATTAGCATTAAAATTATTTTCAAAAAGAAAAAACCGGAAAAGTATTGTAATCCTAAATAATTATATTTTATTGAAAACATTATTTGTAAATTACGCCATTAAAAAATATATTTACTTTGATAAATGGGAATGATAATCATCCATTCAACTTGTTCTTTTCGGGCTTAATTATAGGAATTAAGTAAATTAAATGAAAAATAATATTGCACTTTTAAAGACTATTGTAGAAAGCTAAATAGTAAAAAGGAATGAGAATGATTAGAGATGTGTATAAATCCAGAAATACAAGAACTACATTCAGTAATGACCGGAAAAAACTAGCAATTGTATTAAATGCACAATCATACTCATCACGCTAAAATAAAAAAGCAATAGTTGGAAATGCTATGCAATAACTAAAATTGATTTTAATTAAGTATCGAATTTGTCTTAAAAATGCAAATCATTTGTGAATATGAAATAAATATGTTGACAATGTATAAATGGCATAACAAATTTTGACGAACTGTTGAGATTTAAAAGCATCTAATAGATGAAGCTGAAAGCGAACAAGAAGCTATGGGAAATTTCACACCGCAAGTTTAAATGATTCATGAAATGAAATTTAAGGTAAGCACTTGTCGTGATTGATTCAGTAAAATTGATCCGGTCAATTTGATTGGTTTCAAGAAATTCAAGTATTTTTTATTACTAATTATCTGGCTCCTTATTGTTTTATACTGGTTTGGATCAATGTTTGGCATAAAAATCTATGAACAACTTATTAACATTTCCTTCAGACTATCGCAAATTCTTGCTTCATTTCAGAGAAGCAAATTAGACTAAGACATTGTTTTGAGGCTGAATAATACGATACAATTGTAAGTAAAGACACTCATTACATTATGTATTTCTTATGCCATAAAATTCAATAGTTTAACAAAATTTTGTTATTGAAAAATTTTATTCCTTTTAAAGCTTTTTTAATTATGCAATCAAATTTTTTGCCATTACTAGACTTTGTGTAAAGTTCTGCTCAGTTTTTTTTTTGCAAACTGGATAACGAAAACTTATATAATGATAAAAGATTAGCGAATAATACCGAAGGTATAGGCAAGACTGAGAATAGTATACTTCCTTTACTAAGATTGCATTTAGTTCAGCAAGGTAGCTCGGTTCTCCTCACAGATCATTTGCAGATTCGTTTCGGTTACTAAACTTTTAAATCATCTCGACTAATCAAGAAAATTTCGTTACAATTCCATTTAATTATATATTACGTAATGCATTGATGCATAATTTGGTGTACCATACGGAATACAGTATCATGCAGTACAAATGTATCATACGATATAGTAGTAGAATGATCGTTGAATGTTACTCATGTTCGAGAGTGCAGCTGTCGGCATGTTGACAAAAAATTGCCCATTTCCTACAATTTTTGCTTTTCTCTCTCCCTCTTTTAGCTTTATTTTGATAGAAAAAAATTGAAGAGCACTTTCCCTAAAAGTTCTTTCTCTCGCAAACATTAAAATAGATTTTCAAGACTTTTCGTAATTTTTATTGGAAATTATTTTTTCGTTCAAAATTCACTCAATCATTTGGTTTTGGCTAATCAAACATTGCCAGTAATTAATCGCATTATTTTTCAAATGAAAATCGCTTTTCTTCATATATTCACACATTTTAAAACTTCGAAATTTTTGAAAGCAAAGCAGCTCCGACAACATTTTTGAAGGAAGAAAAATATTGATGAAATAGGTAAAAAGTGTCAGAAAACGGAACATTCCCATAAATCAAATTAATGAACTAGCAAGAAAACAAATAAATCAATGTCACCGAAGCAATCTGCATGGCAAAGCATAGGCATTTAAAATGTGACATGGAGAAAACGGTAGGCACAGCAAATATGATTTGGATAGTACATGGCCAAATAGTTTCTCTATACAAAAGAAAGAAGTTTATTTGAAATCTTATGCCTGAAGTCTTTTCATTGAGACCAGAGCTCTCGATTTCTTTGTTGCCATTTTTGCTATTTTTATTTTTCATTCGAAATTTTTCTAAAGGGCGACAAAAAAGCAACAACTTTATTATCGAAAAATATCGAATGTTAAGTTTTTTTTTTTAAATTCAATTTCTTTTGGACAAATGAGTCTAATAAGAAAGAGGCTAGTGTGACTTTTTTTTTTACACAGTAAAATTGATTCACAGGAAAGATATCAAAACTGATATCTTATTTTTTAAGATAAAACGCTATATAAAAAAAATGAAAGGCATAAAAAAAGTGAAATGCAAAAAAAGCCTTGTTTCTAATTTTAAGCCTACTAAACCAAGTCATTGCTGTATTAATCATATTAACAGGTATATATTTAGGCATTGCACAAAATTTATAACATTCATGATAATCAATTTACATACAATAAATTGTGTAAGAAAAATTTCTCACACGAACAATTTCCACTACTCTGTCTTTTCCTTTTTGAAATAGAAAAAAAAATGAATTTTTAAAGAGATTTATAAATAATTCCTTTTTCAATAGGTTTTCACTTTTTTCTCTTCTGAAAAAATAGTTTTTAATTTCCTTTTTAATTCTTCTCGAATATTATGACTGAACAAATGTTAATTAATTTAAAATCCTGAGCCTGAAATTTCATCAGTTGAGAAATTAAAATCGTAAATAACAGTTGAAATAGTATATGGAAATTTCTTTCTTCATATGAGAAAGTTTTTTCTGGTTGAAAATGATTAAAAATAGAAGCAAAAATAGCACGCAAAAAAAAATTCAAAATAAATCGGTAAAATCTCTAGCTGATGGCAATTTCGTCTTTTAATTTTAAATATTAAATTACTTTGTTTGCTTTTCTCAAATGACAATTTGTAATTCTATTACAAAAGAGGCGGTCATTTTTATGTTTGCTTTAGTAAGGATATTTGATAATTTTCAAAATGATAAATTTGAAAAGAATTTCGATTACAATTTTAAAATGTAGAGAATTTTTGCACTTTTGAAAAATTTGTGATATTGGAAATTTTAAAAGTATTTTACACGACAACAGATCTAACGCACTAACTTTACAAAAATTACTAGTACTGCGGTATTTTTTCTTGTTTTTTTCCTGAAGAAAACTCATTCATTTCAAATTGCTCGGAAAATGAACATGACGTGAATGAAAGAACTGTGTGTTGCTGCAACTTGATGCACTGATTACAGGCATGAATTCTAAATCAGTATAAATATAAACGATTAGCAGCTAAAAACCTTGACCAATTCAACTATTATCTTAATTAATCCTGAATCCTTTCAGTCAGCAAATATTAATTGCTTCAGAATGCAGAAGCAAAATAAAATTTCTAATGTAAGAATCTATAAATAGAAGAACAAGTTTAGTTTCATTTCGGAAAAAATGAAGCCTGAAAAAAATGGAAAAATGAAGAAATATCTGTAATGAAAGAATTATAATAAATACAAGCAATATAAATTTTTGAATCTTTCTGAAAGCACTTCATATAATAAGTGATTAATTACCAATTAAAAAATAATTTCTGAATTTCATATATAAGTAATTCTCATACTACATGTGGAAAGTTTTTAAATTTAATGGATGAATAGAAGATATTAAAGAATTATTTCGCCTCATAATATAGTAGAAGAGTATATATATTTTATTTATCAAGAAATAACTTCTATATTCATAAATTATATGAATTAATAAGAAATTATTAATCTGCAAATTGCATTATCCTCAACTAATATTAAGAAAGTAACAGAAGAAATTATGACACATTTGAATTTTGAACTGAACTGAGCTGTTAAAAATTATTAGTTTCATGATCAGGAATCCTAGGAATTCTCTCTTGGCCAATTTGGTCACTGACTGGATCCTGAGATATCAAACTCCTGAATTTGATATTTGCCACTTGCATTCCAAGAGACTGATTAATAAACTTTCTAATCCAATCCTTCCATGTTTTAATTTTTTGCCAAATTTTTTTTAGACTTTGATTAAATATAATATGAATCACCACAAATCCTCATTAAGCAGTAGTGAATTTAAGTCATAAATGGTAGCAATTATTGGAATGTTAACATTCCAGAATGAATAATCTCTTATTATCATTCCTTTTATTTATTTCAATTCCAAAAATCAGAAAAGAAACAAGATAGCTATACATAAAAGATGCAAAAGTGAGTATGTAGAAATCTTTTTTATTTTGAAACTTCCCATAGATAAATTGATGAATGAGTTTTAATTCTGCAAATCTGTAAAACAAAATAAAAAATTTAATTTCTTTTTAATTCTTGTATTCTTTTTTAATCAATTTTTTCAAATCAGAAATTTCAGACAAAGTCGCATTTTTCTTGATACCATCATAATATGACAATACATGTAACGATAATACATAATTAGTAAATCTCAAAGAATTATTAAGTTCCATTAAACGATTTGATTAACAATGATTTGATCTCATAGTAAGACAGCTGAAGCAATTATTAGCATTAGCAAAATTCAAATAATAAATGGTTGTGAACAGTTGGGACATTGATACTGGAAGTGAACCAATAAAGCTTTTTGAACACACTTAGAAACTGATCGAATTTAATCATTGAAAGATAGTATTTTTAGGTATTTAATGCAAAATAAGCTAAGAATTAAAAGTTATGACGAAAAATCAAATATAAAATTTAGGATTAAATTTTTGTTTGGAAATTTGAAAATATGCAGAATTGATTGCGAATAATGATAATGTAATATTCTATAAACTGAATTTCATCCCATTTTTTTTCAGTTTTGCTTCTTTTTCTTCAAGAAAACCTCTTGTCCGAATTATTTCTCCATTTGCTTATTTGTGCTGAAATTTAAGTAATTTTATGCTATCGCGCAGCAAGCACAATCCATAAAAAGCAAAATCGAGTAAAGATCAAAATTTTTGGATTCAAAGAATCTAAAAGTTTTAGATTTTGGAATTCAAGAATTGTAGGCGAAAAAATTTTTATTCATTTGTTGCGGATATTTTATCAAATTTTAGTAAATTAAAATTTTAGATTTACTGAAATGGTCATATATTACCGAACATCTCTCACTTATCACTGTCGCAGCAAAAATTGGACATGAACAAATGGACGGGTTTTTAAAATAATTTCACTTTTAATTTATATATTTAATCTTAATGTTATATGACAGTAAAAAATTTGGCGATTCGGTTGATATTTTTACTTTTTAATTACTTGCATAAATTATTTTCTACTTGCACTTTACATAAGTACTATTTTGCTTTTGCAAGCTCTGCAAGTTCTGTACATAGTTTCCGGATAGAGGATGGATTCATAATTAGTATTGACTAATAGACTAGCAGCTGTCTGACTAGTTTGGAATTCGATAATGTTGTGAATTGACAATCATTCAGAGTCTTTTTTTATTTTCTGTTTTACATGATAAGAAAGCAAAAGTGAAAAAGAGCAATGATAAGTAAGAGAGAATTTTCTTCAAATTTAAAAAGAGAAAAAACTTTTGGTTTTAAAAGCTAAAAAAGATATTTTTTCGTGATCTGAAATTGATAGTTTGCTGAAGTTTATATTGCTAATCTTAACTAAATTACATACTTTGTTAAGAATCGAAAATATAAAACAAAGTGTAAAGCATCTTATACTTATTACATCTTTATGTGTAAGATACACTGTATACAGATAAATTTGTGGAAAATTAATACTTCAATGAAATGGATATATACGAATTGTTAGATTATTCACAGGTAAGCAGTTTAATGTTCATTACTTCTCCATTGCCATTGCATAATGCAAAAACATATTTTTGATATTCTATTCATCTCAAAGTAATTTACGCTCATTGCTTTGTTAGTTTTGGTTCTAATATATGAAAATTTATGAAAATTCAACAACTTATCAGTTTAATGATTTAAATACTTCGATTATGTCTTCACGCTTATTGATAACGCAAAATATTTTACTGCCATATTAAATAACTGCAATTAACTCTTAATTTTTTATGAATTTTAAAGTCTACTGACAACTTATTCAATTTTATTTGAAATTACTTATTTGATGATTTAAATGCTTTATCATTTCATTGTTCATTGTCAAGTCTGCACATCTTTTCATTAAACATACTCCCTTATTGTTCCGCGATTTGTTCCACTTCTACCTTCTAGTTCATTTTTACTGGAAAAATCTCATTGCAAGTCATGAACTTTAAATGCGAAATAATTATTGCACATAACATGAAGTTCCAAAACTTCATTTGTTCGAACTATTTGTTGAACTAATAGTGTGATGTGAAATTCAATTGTTTAATGACGCATTAAATAAAACTTACAAACGAATACTTGATCTAGTTTCAAATTTTCTCGAGCATAGGTTCATTTTGACGATGGTGTTAGAAGAAATCATCAAATAAAAATTTTCTTTTCAAAAATCCATTGAAGTTGATAAACTTTAATACACTGAAATTTGAAAATGCTTTATTGAATTTAAAGCCTTGAAAATTTCAAAATAACTCAAAATAATTGAATCCTTTTAGAGTGCGTAGTGCTTGTAAAACAGATCAAAAAGTCAGATAATGTGCCTCAGATGCAAAGATTCGATGATACAGCAAATATAGTACCCTCATCACTCATCAGGAACATTTCATGCTCTCTGCATGCAAAAAATAAAAATGTTAAATGCATGTAAAACATTCATACATGCGCCCTCATTTTTTTATTAATATTACAATTCAAATATATCCGAAAAAACACATCTTTAAATGTTAAAGTCCACGTATTCGTGTTACCATAACTAAGTAGTATGCAATTGACATCGGTATACCATTCATCCGAAAACAAAATTACCCATGCAAATTGCTAAATCTTTTCCGGTATAAATGCATGTGCATAAACGTATGTAATATACACATTTTTATATTTATTCATAAAGTAAACAAAAGCTAGTATATATTGTTAAGTTTAAATAATTAAAAAAAGTATTTGATTGGCAGAACGTGAGCTTACATGAGTATATAAGTGCCTGTGCGTGTAATTGAACTAATTCACTCATTTTTTAATTAATTTAAATTTTTAATTTAAAATGTACGGATATCATTTTTGCAATAAACTGAAGAAATTAACCAATTTTTCAGAATTATGAACGTAAGTGATTGAAATTTTTTCGATTGCAATTGATATTCAAAGAGTAACATTCATGTGTTCAAAAAAAATCAAGTCCTTACCTCATTTGATAATTAGACAAAGGATAAAAGAAGTCAAGAAGGACAAGGGCAGCTGTGAGACAATAAATATGTTCAAATGTTACGTCTTAAAGATAATGAGAGTAATTAAATGAGATATATCTAATATTTCTGTGCAAAATCTTTCAAAAAAACTTTTTATTTCATAGAAAAGATTGAAAGAAAATGAAAGAAGTGATTGTGAAAAAAAAACCTCAATAATAGAAAAAAATTAGCCGAATTCATCCATGTATTAAATTTGTCTTCTTCGCTCTGCACTGTGCTTAGGTCTCAAATCAAAGTTTCTGAGCGGTACATGAAAACGAAATTTAGGCATGTACAGAAATATACAAGCCATTTCTCTTTCTTTTTTTCTTCCTACTTAAAAACAGTATATTTAAAAATAAGTTTTACTTCAAACTTTAATTCAATGCTTAATTTTAATTACATATTTCTGTTAAAGCACTTCCAAAATAACTTTGGAAAAAAACATTAGTTTGATTTTTTTGGTAAAAAACGTTGAAAACTTATAAATTTCAATCAGTTGGGACGAAATCAGGAGTCTGAATGTCTTTATACATTAAATGAGCACCATTTTATCGGTTATTGATTTAGTTGTTGATCAATTTAATGTGACAGTTTGCATACTCAACGGTATGAAATTGAAAAACTGGATAGTATCCGATAATTAAGAAGGCTATGCAGTCCGACGATCAGAATAAGAATTAGATTGTCGTAGTTGCTTTTGTGAATGATAACAGTGTTTTTTTCTTGGCGTACGATCATTTGGTAATCCATTGATGACAATGATATAATATAACTAGCAACAATTATTAAGATAGTATTGCAGCGATAATTTGATTATATTAAAATGAATTATAATGATATTTCCATTTTTGTCGCTTTTTTCCCTTGATGGAAACAATTCGCAAATGTTCTTCAAATATTATTTATAGTATAGTAAATGGAACGTAATCGGTATGTACGAAATTACTAAAATTTCTATTGCTGTAGACAATCGATTATCGATGACACGATTCTTTGCAAGAAAATCATTATCAGTTTCTTTATCAATTTCATTATCAATTTCAGTTATCAATTTCTTCACCATTGCATCATTAGTTGCTCTTTCAACTTATTCAACCTCTACTGATCAGTTCAATCATCATAATTACTAGCATTATTATCATTATTATTTTCTTAATTTTATCGCTATAATCGTCGCCGAAGTGCTTTGTATTAATTAATCTATTTTAATTTTAGCACAATTTGTCTGAATACATATCCGAGCTGAAAAATAGATCTTTTTAATGATTTTAATGATTGAATGGCCACTTTTAATTTTAATATGTTAGTAATTAAGGACGTTCGAAAATTCTGCGATGACATATTTTCTGGCTTACTGAAAATAATGGAATGCAGTAGAATGGAATCATCTTAATAAAACGTCATCGTGATATACATCTCTTTACACAAGAAATTCGAGCAACCTAAAAAATCAATAGCAATGCAAACGAAAGCATCTTCAATAACACTAGTTCGGGATTTTTCATGTACATTAGACTTCAACAAAATTATTTTCAATTTAGTTTTGGCAATTAGAAAAGGAAAGTAATTTTTTAAGTTAAATTTAGGCCTCGCTTTTTAAATTCCTACTAAATGTTTTGCCAAAATGATCTCAGATTTTTTTTTGTTAAACTTCCAAAACTACAAAAACTGCCAACACTCTTCGAGATGATTGCTTGATGTTATTTGAAGTATAGTGAGCATACCTCGCTTTTTTCTTTTTTATTAAAATGCTATTTGTGCATTAAAATAAATTATGATCAATGAAATCATAATAATACAAAGAGATATGGATGAGCGAGACAAAATTTAGCATGGAATAATAATAATAGATGGATAATCTGTTGTGCGCAATTTGCATGAATATCAAAAGACAAAATTTCACATAAGGTATCATCTCATCTTTTCATCAAAAAATTGGTCCCACATTTTAAATGAACTGAAAAATGCGTTTTTCGACCTGATTCAATAGTTTTAGATCGTTGATTATCGTTTGAGCTGTTATTTGTCTATAAATTTTAGTTCCAAAATAAAAGTATCACTCATTTGACTGAAATATTTTCTAATATCTATCAATTTTGCCTCGGCTCGAAATTTCAACAACTTGAAAAAAATTCTTCGCCCTTGTTAGAATTAGCTTATTAATTATCACTCAATTTTATTTATTAATTTCTTTTAAATTTTGAATCAAATACTGATTTTATTTTTTCGAGATGAATAAATTAACAGTAATAGTTTTCTTTAACTTTTAACAATTCAGTTAAAATGTATTTTTAAAAATAGATTTTATAAATTAGTAGAAATTCCAAGATGGAATACGTTCATCCTATGTCTAACAAAAATGTCATGCTAATAGTAACTCATAGGTTATTCTTCTTATCTACTGAATATTCGGCAAGCAACAAAAATATCGGATTTTTGCTGTATTTGACGAAAAATTGTCATTATTAGTGGGATGAAAGTATAGGAAGAAGTTATGTTGATGTCTTTGAAGCGCACCGATAATATGTACTATTACGGCGATAAGTAGTAAAACTGCTTTGAACAGCTTATTATTTGCTCTTAATAAAGGTTTCATTTGATGGCGCAATTAGACTACCGTTAAATTACTCCGATCCTTTTTCATTTTCTCTTCCCATCTTTACGTATGCGCAAGATTCTTTTATCCTGTTCTCAGTTCCTTCCGTTCCGATGCACAGCTGTCAAACCAATAAATTTGCTGCTAATTGGTATTTTTGAACTAAACCGCAAGCTTTCACTGATGACGAATGATGATGGTATAATTGTCGTGAAATGTGTCGTAACGATAATGTAAAGATAATTTTTAATACTAATAGTGGTAGTAATATCAATGACAGGACATGTCTAGTAAGGATGTAAAGTAGTGATAGTATCATGGAATCGTAGCATCATGAAATCGTGGTATTATGGTATTGTGGTATCATATTCCTCATCAGTTCTTCCTTTTTTCCATTTCCTTTTCTTACCATCATTTCCTCATTTTAACTTTTTTTTTTCGTCCTTATTGAATCAATTTGATGCAAATCAAAAAATCGCTGAACTTGAATGATAGCTCATTGACAAGGATCGAATTGATGCAATGTTGCATTTCTACAACATTTTTTCTCATAATAAATTTGAATTAATGACCTGATCAAATTGAAAAAGACATATCCGGTTTTCATTGAAATATCTGTGTTGAAAGAATATATTGTAGAGTGACAAAGATCCGGTCACTGAACCAATTAATTTCGTTTTTGCTGAAATCAGGAAGGCACCATTTGGAGATGTGAATACGGTGGTTGCAAAAGGATTTGTGATTGGGACTGAAAAGGAGGAGGAGGAGGAGGCTTGATATTATGTTTGGCTGTCCATTGACAGTTATTTAGCCCTTTCATCGCTTCTTCTAGTCAAATACGATTCTTCTCTTCTCTCTCTTAATTTTCTTCTCTCTTTCTCGGATGAATAGATAGGCCTATTTCACTGTTTCTAAATAATGAAAGATACTTTTGCTTTGCTAAGCTTTATTCAGCTTTTTCAATTAATCAACTAGGTTATTGATGCTATCAATATAATTCAGCTCACCTGATCTTAAATCTGCTATGATTTTTCGCTCATCATGTGCATGCATATCATCACTTTTGAAGTTAGTTAATATTTTATCTTTATTCCCGAACCGATAAACTAGTGAAGATATCAGTTTTAGTTTGAGAAATATCAGTTACATATAATTTGAGAAAATCATTGAAAAGTTAAATTCAGTGTGGATAGGACACGTTCCTTATTTATCGTCATATGATTTTCCACTAGAAATAGGATAAATGCTTAAGCTAGCCTTTAGAAGGATTTTATAGAGGAATTGAAACCAAAAACAAAGAAAACAAGCCAAAGTCGGATGTTTTGGCTTATTTCTGACATCAAAGTGAAATTTAAATATATCAGTCTTCATGCTGTTCCATGATTTCGTTTATTTTTTCAATTTTTCCATTCTTATCACATTCTGTTACCTAATTTTACGACTGGAATAGTTTTATAACAATCATATACAATACCGCATTTCTCTATCATTTCTTTCAATAAAAACTTGAAAGTAATCAAGAACAAGTTGTATAAATATGATAAGAGATGCTCCTATGTTCCCTTTCTAACTTCGCTGATAAAATGTAAATCAGACCGATAGCAATAATCATCCATTGCTTATAGTATACGGTGAAGGTCAATGCGGTTAAAAGTAAAGATTACGCATGACGCCATTAAATCACAGTAATTTTCAACAGATCATAAATCATTATATCGCTAATTTTTTCTTTGCAATCACTGCAAATTAACACGTTTAAATGCTTCATTTTATTATCTTGGCTTACTAAATGTAAAACGAGATTCATAGTATCTAACTGAGCTTATTATTGGCTAAAAATTATCATTAAAATGATATTTTTTTAAAAATCCTTTTTGGATAAAAAAATCATTGCAAAAATTGCAAAAGATAGTCAATAATTGAAATTTAACAATTAATTAATTGTTCCATCGTTTATCTCTTATTGTTGTCACTTATTCACAAACTTTACAGCGATTATTAGTTTTAGGAATGAAAAAAGTATCGAAAGTTATTTAAAATTTAAAAAAATAATGATCTTGATCATATTACATTAATCGAATATTTAAAAATGATACATTGCCATCTCACTATCGCCGTCCTATGTCTCCATAAGCGATTCCTCAGTTTCATTTGTTCTTGTGAATCCTCGTCCTCTTTCGCTATTCCGCACTTATCAATTAATGTTTAGATGCATTTCAATGGATTCCACGGCAATTATCGACCAATTCTAAGCGTCCTTGTCACACAGCACTTTACATGTCATTTCTTCAAATTGTTGAATGCCATTCCATCCCATCCACTTATTTATGTTTTAAATGAATTAATAGGTTTCTGTTTGTTAGATTGTCCTTACTAACAAAATGGTTCAACGATGATGCAGATCGAAAAAATAATTCAAGTGAAGAAGACATGTATTGTGTAATTAGTAAATACTCATTAGAAGTAAGTATAATTATACGAAAAACACTCACAATTTCATTTTCGAACAAATATTCCATTTTCTCCTTTCTAGGTCATTAGAGATATTAATATGTAATAATAGCTTATTGATTGATTGATTTTTAATCTTTCAATCCCAGCTTTCATAATAATTTCGGTTAATTATAAGGCTTAAGAAATAAAGAGCATGCATGTTATCATATAGTTGCTTATAAGGCCTAAATAAACAACCATGTCTGTTTTATCGTAAGGCTCAGCTAAATGGTATACGAGACATCATATTCAGTTTGACAATTTGGAGCAAGTATTTAAGTGTTGAAAGGAAAATATAAAGAGAAAGAAACATCATTAGCATAGTATTTTCTGCTCATCATATAATGCTATTTCATAGTTGAACAGGTATTTTGGCATTACCTAAAGAAACTGCAAAAAAAAATCAAAGTAATAGTGGAAATTTTAAACTGGCTGTGATAATGAATCTTGTGAAAAAGAATTACATTCTTTGCAGGTGCGCTGATTTAGTAAGTGAAATTAGAATACTAAAACTGAGTTCAAAGTTATTTAACCAAAAACTAAGGTTTTGATGAGATCTTAAAGAGATAATATCAGATTCTATCGCGAAAAACCTTACATAACATTCCATTATTTTTATTTTTTTGCAAGATCATCAATAAAAATTAACACGTTAAAAAATTTTAAAAAAATATTGCTAAATATTGTAAAAAAATACCGCTTAACTTTTTCGATTCCTTCGATTGTTTGTCTTAATCTTACTTCCACTAACTATTTCTACTGTTACAAAAGTGATCTTAGATCTGAAAAAGTCATTAGTTCGGTCCTAATTACATTGATGCACTTCATCAAGTAACTTGCATTTCGACCTTGTTATCCATTTCTCTTAGTGCTTAACCCTTTTTCAGTAGTGAACCTCTGTTCATCCATTAATGGATTTCTGTTGCTAAGTAACGATAAAGAATAGTGCTGATTTTTAATATGTCTAGTGAAATGAAATTTTGACCTACCAACTTCCTTTTTTGCTCTTTTGCATTCTTAAGCTAGGATTTCCATAGCTCAAGATGCATCTAGATCTCATTCAATCTATCCTCAATTATTTTTCACTTTTTTTCTTCTATTTCTTTAGTTATATCTGATTTAATTTTTAACTTACGTGACTTTATTACTGTTTTGCCAAAGAATTCGGTGTAATAATTTCTTTTCTTGTTTTTTTATATTAGTAACTTTTATTATGAGTTATCAACAAATAATATTTATTTAAATTATAAGATAAAATAATGCCATCCGATAATACGACCGTAAATTATTCATTAAAGTTTTATAGCACAGAAATGAAAAGAAGAAATAATTTATTTAAAGAGATAATCTCAGCTGCATTCATCATTTCAATCGTTGAAAATTCTCAGAAGGATTTGCCATCTGAGATAGCGAAGAATAATCCTTTTCTGTCTTCATTTTAATCCTCTTTAAAAGAAGTATGAAATCTTTGTTTTGGTACATTTCAAAAATAATTTAAGAAATTTTAGGGATGTCCAAGTTTGTTAGCAAATGCTTGGTCAATGTATGTAGATTTTTCACTCATTTAAGTTTCACCCACATCATGTTATAAGATTCTTATAGATAAATTTAATTAGAAAATCGAATGACGAATCAATTTTCCATAATTGCTAATTAATTGAAGCTTGTAAGACTTTTTGTAATTTTATACTTCATCTTTAAGTTAATCGTTTATTTCATATTTAGTCCGGATTAGGGGTATTGATTGAGAATTGAAATTTGAGAAGTACCGTAATTAAGAAGCAGTTGGAGTGAAGTTTAGAAGGTAAATTGAAACTCGTTGCCGTCAGGTGTCATTAACCTGCTGAACTGTCTTCACTCAACTGTTATCACTGCCTAACATAATGTCAATCAAATTGGTGTCTAAAGATTTATTTTCTTACAAAGATGATTTTTACAAGCGGTGCTATCAGCTTTCTGTAATATCTATTGACTTCGTTGAAACAGTAGATCCTCATTTATGATCAACTTGATTAAGCTAACTTCTAGGGATTTTGATTGATTAGTTCAGCAATTTTTGTTTTGTTCCAAAATTACCGTATGATGTTGGTCGAATTTAGAAGAAAAATTGGGGATTCATGCAGCGAATTACATTTAACAGTAAATTCAAAATCATTCTTTTCTATTAATATTTGTTTCACGAAACTAAATTAACTAAAATTGACCTATTGAAGGAATGTTTGGAATGCTAATTGGAAGAGCCTCATAAAGCCATTAGTAACTCTTCTCAACAAATCCATTAATGCAAATATATGATAATTGTAATTATGGATTGCAATGAGAAAAGTTTCTCCTTCGCTGATCTTAACTCTTCTTTCTCTTTCCTGCCCTGTTGTCTATTTTAATTTACACTTCTTCCGCGGAACATATTTCTGAAAGTTTGCTTTATTTCGCATTTCATCTTAACTGTTCTAACTTTGCTTGAAACAGTACATATAAATTCCTCTTGCCAACCTTTTTTCGTTTTAGTTAATCATCAAAATTTTGTTTTCCAAGATCTCTCATAGTAGATATGCATATATGAGTTTGCAACTGTTGTATATTATTTGCGTGTGTTTGTGTGTGTATGTGTGTGTGTCTTGTATATTTTAGCTTTCATTAAAAATAAATAATTTGTGTGTATGTGTGTTAGCTTATTATATTTTCATTAATACATGACTGATTTCAGTGAGTCCTAGCACATTAAAATTCTTCCATTCAACCATATGAAATTCAATAAATTCTACGACCACCTGCCTAATTGACACAATCTTCAAAAGGAAGCTTAGAATACTGTATCAACAATGTATAATTTAGTCCTGTCAAAATTTTCCTCTTTTAAATAATGCTGCTCATTGATTTATTCTAATTAGTACCTTATTTTTTGGAATTTTCAATCAAATTAAAAAGAAAAGAGCTTATTTTTATGAAAATATTAAAATTTTGTAATAAAAAAAAGCTTATTTTTATGAAAATATTAAAATTTTGTAATAAAAAAAAAGCTTTTTAGAAGCAAAAATGTTTTGTGCCTTATTACTACGGTAATTGCTCTTGAAATACACACGCGAGCTATTTTGAAAACTTTAGTTGAGCAAGCTAAATATTATCATATGTGTATTGAAATTATACGAAGGATGTTGACTAACCGAATCAGCTGGCAAATATATCATTCTAATTAGAAAGCTGAAATTACTATGCATGAAATTATTTTACGAAAAAACAAATAGTATTATTGTAGTTTGGTTTAGATGAAAGAATTTTCTTAGTTTGATGACGAATGGCAGAGTCAATGACAAAAAGGTCAAAATGATTTGGTGCAAATGTAGAATGAGTTGTTGAGAGGGAACAAATATCCACATCATCTTCATCCCATTCTTTCCTCAAATTCGTTTTTTCGAGTATGTATGTTATATTCTATGCTGAATACTCCTCGAAAAACAAGAGTTTTTTTTTGTTTTCACTGGCCGAAACTTGATGGAACATTTGCAGAATTTTGATGGATTTCAATGCTGGATTATATTTAGAACCTAAAACATCAGTGGATTATGCTTTGTATGATTATATACCTCCGGAATTAGTAGTCAAGATCGACAGTTATTTATCCTTCGAAGACAGTCTCCATTTCCAGGTATTTATTCGTACCCGTGAGCTAATGATCTTCACTTTATTAATAGCATCAGTTAACACTGCCGCTGAAAGTTTTGGAAAATAGGTTTTTCACTGATATTTCAACAAAATTTCATTTTTCAAAGAATTGCTGAGATAAAAATAAAATAATCAAGTGACAAATCTATATTTGTATACACTGGCATGAACGTATTGAATGTCTATTGATGAAATTAGAATTAATTTAAAATTTCGTACAACTTAAAAGACAGTATTTAAATTTCATCGGTTATTTGTCTGCAATAATTTGAAGTATGATTTGTCATTGTAGGAATGTTCGAACTATATCAAATCCGTATTGAGTTCCAATTGGTATCAGTATGACAAAATCCAGGTATGCCGATATTTAAATAATCTGAGAAAAAACAAGCATCGATATTGACTAAACTATTTAACAGCAATTACTGACTGATTTTGCAGATAAGCGATGATCCTCTCGATTGTTGTATCATTAGTACTAAAGGTCGTGCTCCTAAACGAAATTTTTCGGAAGCCAATTTGAATACAGTTTTCATAAGTTAGTCTTTTTTTTACTCAACCTAAAGTAAACATTTAATAAGCACAGATTAAAAATGAGCATATTTAATTTTTGGCGCAAAAAGTATAATTGACAGAAAGGAATTTTTTTTTTTCAAAAGGGAATTTTTGGAAGAGTTGGATACGAGGCAGAGAGATATAGATATATCATAAGGTTAACCTTTAAATTTCTTTTTTAATATTTTTTGAAGGTTTATCACCAAAAGAAATATTTCAGCATGTAACAAGATTGTGGAAGTGATGATGATTATGAAAGATATCGGGTCATTGCAAAGGTGTAATCCCGAAGTGCCGCAATTGCTGAAAGGTTCCGATTCGTAATTTCTGTATTCTTTCTCGAAAAATTGATGGATCGTATCTTGGTGTTACAGTGAATACATTATCTATAAATTTTGATCAAAGCATGTCCGTAGCAGTCGGATATGACGATCACTACTGCAGTTGCGATAATTGATTAATATGGAACGACTGTTGCAGACACATCACTGTATCATGCAAATGGATATTTGGGATATTTATTCTCAAAAACACCTCAACAAATTGTGGCTCAACTTAAGACTGTTTCACTGCATGTTGACATCATGCGTGATAATTTAAGACAATTGTGCTTTCCGTGTCCAACTCAAGACCTTCTTTATTCTCTTCATCACTTAGCCGATTCTCATTTTGAAACTTTCACTCAGGTTTTTCGTTCACTTTTAAAAGCATTGCTTAAATATGCTACAGTACTCTATCCTGTTGTTGAAAATATTATAGGAAGCTTTATGGATAATGTAAAATAATATTTGAAATAGAACAGCAATTTGATTTTTATATTTTATATTCCTGAAGCCTCATATGGCAAGCAATCTTCAAGGATTTTAGCAGTATTACAATAGTTCTGCCATATATAGTAGTTCTATTTGATAATTAAAAGTCGAATATCAAATTAAACTTTAATCTAATCATTCTTTTCTTTGCAGATTTCATTTTGTTCAGCAACGATTCAACCTGAAGATTATCATCTTAGAAATTTGTTACTAAATGACATGGAAATGACGCTGAAAAATATTGCTAAATATTGCGCAAAAACTGATTTTACTGTTGGTTGGTTTTTATTAATTTGGCATTTCGGTTAAAATATAAAATTTGTTAATTTCTGAAGAAATTAAAGAAGCATTTCTCATCTTTAGTGGTGAACATCTCATTATATTTGTTTGGTGTGGATTTGATTGACATAATTCATTTCATTATGACGGCACTTCAAGTTAGAGCGGCAAAGTTTAATTTTAGCATAATTTGCTTCTTTTTGTTAAGAATTTTCATTTACTAAAACTGTAATTACTATTCATTTTCGCAATTTTGCTACATTTTTCATTTCTGTTGCTTGCGACAGATGCAGCAGATGGTTATGCGGATATGACAGTGGAAAAAGGGAATGTGGAATATTCATTCGCATTTTTCTATTACAATCCTCATATTTGCGGAATCGAGTTGCAAGCAACAGTGGAAGGAATGGATCAGACCGATGAACAACTGATAAATTCACCTTTTGCTGATGGAAAACTAATTGGCAATATCGACCGGAATGATAATTGTGATAATGACAGTAATAGTAGCAATAGTAGTAATAGTAGCAATGGTAGTAATAGTATTAGTATTAATAGCAATAGTAATGACAATAGTAGTACTTTGACGTGTCTGAGTATTCAAAATCAAATCAATTGCCAAAATGAAGAAGGAACGTGCACGCCTTTTTGGAGGAGTTTAATGAAAACTTACTAATGTGAGTTGAAATATAATTTAATTGAAAAGATTATCAGTTACATGCTCTGATAGGTAGTTCGATTATGAAGAAGGAGTTGTTATTTCATGATCTTATTTATGGTGAGAACTATTCAAATATTTATTTCAAAATATGCCACAACACTAAAAATTATCGCATGGCCTAATTTCTAGCTTATGCTGGAAAGCTTATTTGCTGTTCAGCATAAGCTTACAACAAAAATGTGACATTGATATTCAGGGTGTAATGTTCTGATCTCTTTATGTATACAGTGTTTGTATAGTTATTAAGTACTTACCAGTGGCGCAAAAAGTCCGGTCAAAAAGGCAAAACAACTTTTAGATGGTGATCAAAAGTTCATCTTATGCTTCTTCTCTTAGAGATAGCTTTGAACAATGCAAAAGACCGGGCTTGCCACCGTATTTATCTGTTGCTTTCATTTGCGGTAAATAAAGCAGAACGTTTAAAGAAAGACATGCATAATTATTAACTTTAATCAATATTTTCGGGCCACTGACTGTATCTGGAATTTTGTATTTCCTGATGCAATCAATTTGGAATATAGATTTGCAGGAACTCAGTGATGCAGTCTCATGCTCTACTGTTTTATAGTCCCATTCATATGGATATAATCCTAAATTTTATAAGATTTGCAAAGATGGCAAAAAAAATCAAATTTAGTCAAGCAGTATTTATCGTAATATTTGGGAAAATTCATTATTTGTATCGGTAAAGATACAAATGACTAATCAATAGCATATCCTTAAATGTAATATATTATTAAAATCAGCAATAAGAAGAAAGAGAATATGCTGAGATAGGAAAGAGAATAATAAGACGTACCTTGTGAAAAAGGTGTTTGGAGAAGATCAAATCTATTTCAAAATGACGATATTTCAAAATGAACAACTTCTGAACAAATGGGCATTTGTCAAGGAATCAATTTACTACAGATCTCAACAGTATCAATATCTTTTCAGTGGGTTAGAAATCCAATAATTATTGGTCCCTTTTTTTACTATCGGTTTCATCAAACTAAATCATAAATTGAAATTGAAAGTAATACCGGAGACTCTTCGAATCAATTGTTTTTTTCGTTTTTCATTTACAAAATTTCCAGACATTTATTTAGATAAATTTAAAATTGCTCTAGAAGTAATTGTCGATGAGAAAATATCTGTAGTTTTTCCTGTATTATTTTTGACAAAACTTGTGTCAGTGTAGGATTTAAAGTTGGTGAATCGGAACACACCGATAACTGACAATGGTAAATGATGAAGGATACGTCAACTGTCATTAAGTTTTTTCAACTTTTTCCTTGGTCTGAATAGTTTTGCGGAATGAACAAGAAGTTTCATAAATTATGTAAAAAGTGAACATGTTTCTGTTTGCTTATATTAGTTGAAAATTGTTTAATTAACATTCGTTTTTCACATAAAATCATAAATTTTCCTCATTAGATTTTTTTGCTCACATTCTATAGAATTTTTAAGAATTTTTGAATAGAATTTTTGAAAAAATAGAATTTAGAATTTAATAATTTTTGAATTTTTATAATAAAATTTTGCTCACATTCTCATTAGATTATGGTTGGCTGGAGAAAAATTTTCAATAAACCGACTACTTTAAGCATGAAAAACATTGCAAAATCAATGTTTCAACTGGATGGGATATAATTATCGAATTATTTAGTGAGATTTACAACAAGAATCAACTTTAAAATCTTTTCCTAATTTGGTTTTGAAATATTTCTTATGAATTATGACCTAAAATTGAGCTTCTATAATAGTTTTCATTTCCTTTACATCTATTAAATTAATCGATGACGGAACCCTGTAATTTATGCAAATTTTAGATCTTTTACAATAATATTAAAAATCCATTTCTATATTTCATTCTTCTTTGAAAAGTGGGAATTTAAGCATGATATGACATGACAGGCGAATTGAATTTGGCTGCTCCAATAAAAAAAAGGAACCAGTGACGAAACTAACAAAAATTAATTGAAAAAACAACATTATGATAACCATTTCTGATTTTGAAATTTTAAATTTTGTCTATTCTGGCACAGGTGATATCATTCCTCACTTTATAATAGGCTACAAATACTGTTTAATAAAATGGAAAGAACAATATGCCGATCTCGATTCTCGAAATAGAATGATTTAAATAATAAGCTTATCTAGCTCCTTCTTATCCTCATCGTTGTTCTTATTTATCGTTTCAAAATTGACCTTAATCCTATCTCGATTATCACCGGTAAATTTCACGACTAACCGCTTCCAATTCTTCTCAAAAAAAAAATTGTTGTTTTTCAGATTTCGTTTCTCTAAATTTGTTGAAATGAATGGAAGTATGCACTACTTTGCATCTATTTTCTTCAAACTGGAACTTAATTGACTCATTTAGCTATTAATTATCCGAATTCGCTTGCTATGACAACATAGGTCATTGCTGATGCCAATCATATTCAGACAATTTGATAAGCAAATGAATGTGGGAATTTTGACAAAAGATTGTGCCGTCTCTGAATGGAGTGAAAAATAGAATGATTTAAATAATAAGCTAATCTGGCTCTTCTTTATTCTCATCGCTGTTCTCACTTATCTTTTCAAAAAATAATCTTGAAGGAATGAAATATGTCAAAAAGATATTATTAGGAATCATTTAGCACACTTTAGATATCCAAATATCTTTCGTCTCTGATGATCAATGAATTCAAAAAGATGACCTGACTAGCATCACTAAGAATATTTCCATTTATCGATTTTTACTGATCAATAAATTTTGGTTATTTTTCCTGTAAACTTTAATTTTCTTGTGAGGATGTTAATTGAAGAAGTTGAAAGTTAATCAGCAACTTATGCATAAGCATTGAATAATTTGGCAATGATAAGAAAAAACATACATTACATTTCATAAATTATTAACTGCACCTCATTTATGCGTGTTTTGTGAGAAATTACAGACAAATGAATGAAATAGTGATGTTGTTGAAATTTGAAAGAGTGATGTTGAAAGTGATATTGAAATTGAAGTGATATTGAAAGAGTGCATTCTACTATTTCCATCGTACGAAACAATCTTTTCTGATTGCTGTTTTATACCGGGATTGCCCGGTAAATATCTGTTTATAATAGTTTCGAAATAATGTATTACTTTATTAACATTCATTTTACGTTAAATTTGTAAATCAAATTAAATTCAGCATTCTGTAAGGGTTATGTAAGTATTAAGTATTAAACGATAATTGTGCTGATTTGTTTTCACTTCACTAATAACTCCACCGTTCACATATGCGACTTCTCTTTTTCGGCTCCAGGCAGTTGTTAATGGTTAAGCGTATCACTTTCACTTGTATATTTCTAGTTATGATTTCACTTGTAACAGAATATGATTTTTGCCAATAATAATCGATCAGAGAACTGAAGAGATGTAAGAAGAGATTTGCGGATGTGTTCTTTTTTCATTTCATCGAATCACGCTATTGAAATTCCAAAAAAAAAAAATATTTAAAGCAGAAAGAATATTTTAGTGACCCCTTTTTTCATTTTTTCCATTTGCTGGAAAAATTCGTAAGAAGAAAAAATGGTTTAATTGCTCCATTTTTCCGCTCATAAATTTCTATTTCTTTCACTTTCCGCCTCAATATGTGCGAAACTTTTCGTGTCTTTCAAGTATCGCTTCACGAATTCATACAGAACAGAGGTGAAATAGAAATTTTTGACTCAAAGTCAAAATTTCAAAAAAAGCTCAATGAAATTCGGAAAATTGCAACATTTTGAAGCAATAGCCACTCACTATTGTAAAATTTTGTACCGTGAAGTTATATGGATTGCGATGCTAGATTTCATTATGTCTATCGATTTTTGATCAATTATTTACTCGAAACTATTTAGTTTACCGATTTTAGATTAACCCATTTCCATCCGTTTGTGCAACATAAAAATCATTTCCTTTTTATATACCTCAATCATTAAAACAACTTTATATCCAGCAAAATAGATGCACATAATGCCGATATTTAGCTTGGAATTCTTCAACACCACAGTCAAAACTTGTTGTAACGGCACAAACATTCAATAGTAGAACCGTTGTACCAGAAAGAACGGCCAGACATCATAGCAGGTATTAACTTTTTGGATTAGAGAGGTTCAAGAGGCAATATATTAGAACTTCGATGATAAGATAAGTTGCATAAGAAATTTGCAAATTTTCACTCATTAAAGAAATTTTGTAACAGCAAAAAATGACATTGCTAAGAAAGAAATCAGAATTCAAAAATACTACAAAAATTGGATTGCATTTTGATGAGGTATGCAAAAAGTTACGTAGAACACTTACAAATCCTGCAAAGTTCTTCTAAACTAGAACTGTCAGAATTTCTAAAAGTATTCAAGTTAACGTTTGAAATTCTCTGAACAGTAAAATGAACTAAAATTGCTGTATTGGTTCAAAAATATGAAAATGAAAGATTAGGCAATTTGTCTCATTTTGCTTTAAAAATTTTTTGAAAATAGAATCGCAAATTGTGCGAAAATAGATTTATGTAGTAGACGAAAATAGCACTTTTATTATCGTTGATTGTTTGTCAGTCTTTGCTTTCTTATCTTCTTGTCATAATATATGATAAGAATTTCCTTCTTTCACATACATATTCCTGATCTGTTTATCAATTACAAAAGGAGCGCAATGTAGATGAGAACTTTTGACAGATCTTTTGAATGCAAGTTTTACAGCCAAAAACTACATATACAAGAATCGATGAAATCAAATCAATGTCACCGCTTATAATTACCACTGATTCAGAATGCAACAACAGCAAGCTTAAAAGCATAATACTTGAGATAGAATGAAATGTAGTCATTCACGTTACATAATTGACTTAATGAGAAAAATTTATCGCTCTACATTTCCTGTCTATAATCGATTCCAGTTTCCAATGTGACTTATAAATATATATTAACAATGATGCATTGCCAGCAATATTTCACTAACAATTTATGTTGTAAATTAAATTTTGAAAAATCCTTCAAAGAATTTAAAAAAGCAAAATCCTTCTGAAAGTTTAATTTCAATTTAATTCTTTAGGAAAAATTCTTTACTTACATATATGTTATAGGTAAATTTCTTAATCGTTCCTCTAAAAGTGATATTGCAGAATACTGGAGAAGATTTGAGTGCAATAAAGAAATTGATTCAGTTGGCAATTGAAGCTCAATTTGGCGGTCGTTTCAATGTGATGTGATCCAAGGAAAACTTCTCGTATTTGGCTAATAGGGAACTGTTTATCAAGTTACCAAAGCTAATGTAGGCTGCTTATAAGTAACTTATGTATTTATATAAATTACTTTTATAATCGTTGATAATAAGGGCTAAATCTGCTTTTGCAATCTATATTTTTAATTGCATAATGAATAAATATATAAAGGCCTTTTGAAATATTAATCTTTTGAAATGATTGGAGCACCCGATTCAACCACACTTTTTTTCACAAATCTTAAAACGACTGAGAAGAATTTTTAAAATCTAGTCTGTTTGAAATCCACATCAATTAATCCTGAAATTCCTCCTTTAACGAAGCACTAAATGTTGGATTTCGCATGAGGAGTCGAGAAAAAATAGTCTGATCCCCATGGAAGCTTTTTTATGAAAAATTAATGAATCTTTCGGTATTTGTTTTTAAAGAAATTTTTATCTGATTCCATTTTTCATTTGATTTTCACAGTCGTAATTCAGGTACAGACAAAAATTAAAAAGCAATATCACTAATATTTCAAGAACTGTATATGTATGTAGCGATATATATTTCGGTGGAACATATACCTTTTTTAGACTAGAAAATTATTGATAAAATGCTCTATCTGGACCTGAATCTACCAATTCCCAAACAAGTAAAACTTCCCAATGCTCAAGATTCCGTTTTTTAAACCGCGACCAAATGTTACTAATAAGCTGTAAAGAATTTTGCGACAAGAAGCCTAGATTTTTTTAGATTTGAGTTACACAAAAATACACGCATTACAAAATATATTTGAAACCTTTTCCACGATTAATGAAAACGGAATTCTGCATAAAAAAATTGAGGAAAAAACTGCAAATAATGCAAACATAAACGATAAAGTAATTCTGTTTTGCAAAAAGAAGCTCGAAAAAATGCATGTGATAACTTCATGGTATGACCACTAATATCACTTACATAACAAACAAAATATATAAAAAATATACAAAAAGTATAAAAATGGCGATGTATATTTCCATGGAATATGTACTTTTTTTTGCACTATAGAATCATTGATAATTTCCATTTTAGATTTGAATTATACAAAAATACACGTATTACAAAATCCATTTGAAAACTTTTCCATAAAGTTTCACAAAGCACAAAATACACGCATTATAACTTATTTCTAAGTGCATTTTTACACAGTAAGATGAAAAAGAAGCAATAACAGTATGCTGAAATAATTTGGCATAGTAGATTTGAAACAAGCAACCTGTAAATTATAACATACTGATCAGAAATGATTTTTCATATTCAATAATTTAATGTACATAAAACCAAAAATAAAATTTCAAATTTCTAGAAATTTTCAAAAATATCCAAATAAATATTTTTACATAAAATTTAATATAAGAATTCTTAAAATTTTCAATTACAATATACCTTATGCATTTAACTTCTAACTTTCGCATCCAGTCAAGAAGCATACTGTGTATATTTTTGAAGCTATTTCATTTGCAATTCCAAAAATAAGATTGATAGCTACATATTTTCCTTTACAAATATTTCCGATTTTCAGTAGAACTAAAGAAATTTCTAACTGATTTTTCGTAAATTTCATAGTTTAAATTATGAAGAAGTGAGGTAGAATGAGAAAATACCCTTCTGTATCACAAGTAAACAGAAGACTGAAACAATAATAAAATATATTTCAAATCCGTGTTCAGCTGACTTAATATTTGCTAACCAAATTGAAAAACAAATAGTAATTCCAATACCTCTTACCAAATAAAACCGCAATTACAGTAACTTTTCGATTTTTTTTGGAAATTACAAAGAATTAGAAATGTTCGTCCACTGCTGAATAATGATACTGAATTTGAGACACTTAATATGGTAAAAATGAAATTAACAGCAATCAAGCAGCTTACCAACAACATCAACCATAAGTTTCAGTTTATCTTCTCGCAAATAATGCTGAGGCCAAAATTTTTTTGCCAGAATGGTTCCCAACTCTAAGGCTAATGTGTCACGTATCGCTGCATCATGAAGAGGTGCACGAATTCCGGATTCATCACTACTTGTCTGAATTCCTGTATCAACTGACGCTTGTTTTATGCTCGGTGGAAACTGATCCTGACGTGAAGAATTTGATGAACAATAATCATCTGTTTCCTGAATGCTGTTGCTGGAGCTATTTCCTACTGCATTTGAAAGCATCTGTTGCAGTAGTAAGTTTAAATAAACGTTCATCGCTGAAGCGCTACCGCCATTAGTTATACCATTAGTGGTCATTTGCAGGAACTGATTGAACTGTTCGGATATCGGAATAGAATCATTCGAAAACAAAGACGGCCTATTAACAGATTCCTCTTCTACAAATGTATCATCTTCCTTTTGTTCTATTTTCAATTCACTGTTACATTCCATTATCTGAAAATATCCAAATCAATAAAACAGCGAGTATAGGTGAAACAATGAACCAAGAAAATACAAAAGATAAAATCTAACTCATGAAATTCTATCCCTCTGAACATTTCATTATGAAATATAATTTATAAAATATAAGGGATAATAAAATCTCGTCATTTCTGAACTATTAAAGTTATTCTTGAAACTCTAATATCAAACAAAAACACAACAAATTTGCCTGCACTAGAAAATGAATTTTAAAATGATTTTTTAAAGCATAGGCTTTTGATAAAAAATAAGTTTTATCAAATACTCAACCGTACACTTCTACTTTGATCCACTGTCGATGCACACATTTCTATCAATACGAAACACAGAAAAAAATCCCAAACCTGTTGGTTTATCGGCAATAATCTATTTTTGTTGGAGAATTCCTGCTGCTTTTGCCGATTCCAATATCGTTGAATATATCTGAAACAAAATCATTAATTAATCCGCACTAGTGCACTCGCTTGTACAAAATCAGTGAAATATTTATAATCCATCTGTTACTCGAAATCATCGTTTCACTCAATTAGTAACTAAAGTTGGTAATTTCGCCCACGACATTAAAATCCTCTTTACTTCTCTTTAGTCCAAACTAAAATATCGTCTTATTACAATTAAAACCTATATTCGACTTGCAGTAAAATTCTGAACGAAGAGTGAGGAAAATTCAAGCACTTACCGTCTTTCTGCAGCATAGCTTGTTTTTGTAGACTCACAAACATCATGATATTGCATTTCGAGATCTCGAGCTTTTTGAATTATCTGAGATGGTGAAACATTACCTTTTTGCGCTAATTCTCGAAGTAATGTACGTCTTCGGCGCTTCTAAATATATGCAAAAAAATTTGATTCATAACATACATAATTTGAATGAAAACGTGCTTGTAAATGCAAATAATCCTGAAATATTCGTTATAGATAGGAAATTTAAAAAAAAAAAAAAAAAAAAAAAAAAATTT